>JARYHS010008948.1:0-29209 GCA_031002005.1 Vandiemenella viatica | reverse complement strand
TTTACAAATTGTCACTCAAAAATATAAAAATCTCCCTTACACGCACTCGTCTACTCGTGTAGGGCCGCAGCCAAATGCTAGTTGTAGGAATAAAATTCGGTATCTAAAGCAAAGAATTCCCTATTTCAGGTCGTAAACTGTTCTGTAAACTGAGTGGTTGAAGATTTTCAATACAGAGTAGAACGTTTTCCTAGTGTAACAAACTGAAGTAGGACCTCTTCCAGTGATCCTGACTACGAATCTATTTGCAGCAGGGCAGCCGTCAGTGTGGTAGCCTACAGTTGCTCAGACTAATATGAATACACTGCATCATTTGTGTTCTGCACCTTAAAAACGCTTGTAACGATCCTACGAAAACGTACACAACCAATATTACCAGCATTAACTACATACAACGAATCAAGTCAGAGAGGAAATACGGATGAACGTTTTGTACTGTGCTGTTTTCATGCATGTTCATTCACCACTACTCTATAAATTGAAACAGAAAATTATGCTTGGGATGATGTTCGCATCATGGTTGACGATGAATCAAGTACATTTCACTGAGATATTGAATATTTTTGCGAAATACAGCAAAGATTCATCAAGTTTAACGTTAGCAATCAACAGCGCCGCGTGTCGTCTTCCTATAACGCACTGCCGAAAGACTTGGGATTTAACTCGGAACTTCTATACACAATCTGATGATTACGAATTGTGCGTCGCTACCTCTCCTATACTGAGGGGCAGCTACGAGTAACACATGGTGCAAATTTTTTCAATTATTTGGACTCCAAGGAGCTTACGATGGGTCGAGAGTCAAGCGTAGTTAAGCTCCCAAGCAACAAGGCGAGTTTGCAATTAATGGAGAGAGACCAATTTAAACAAATATCTAACTTTATGAAAACTATCACTGAATTTAATACAGGCAAGCTAAGAAGGGTAAAACATTCTGCTAGATACGAAAGCTATCTGAAACGTGTGTTTAGCACACATATGTTGCTGAAAACAATAAACCCTCTAACAAAAATGCTTTAAATTGTGTTTGAGACGCTGGATGAGTAGAAAGGAGGACACTATAACTCTTTCTGGTGTAACTTATGAAACTGTTTTAGGTTAGGTACCTGCACGCTCTGCCGGATGTGTGGGAATGTTTATGACTGGGGATTGAAAAGTATTGGTTGGAGTCCCCATTTCATCTGGTAATGTCAAAGACATTTGTCCTGTTATAAATTGCAGCCACTTATACGATCGGTAGTAAACACTTCCGACACACATTTTTTTTTTTACATTTTTTTTTTACGGTCGCCAAGTTGTTTAAACGCAATTGCACTAAAGTCAGTTTGTTTATTTAATCTCTTAAATTTTCCAGTGACAAGATACTTTCAATATTATAAAGCAAATGACCAACTTAAATTCGGATTTACTTGGAACGTCAAAGTGGGTAAAAAGTCGCAACAGATTTCTCTAACAAAATGAGAACCTGTTACCAAATGGGCGCCTTTTCCCGATGTGCTTGCACCGAGATCCTAGGCAGGATCGGCAAACAGAGTGCGAAACATCAAGATTCTTTACACTATCCTTCATCTACGGCAGTGTTTCTCAAAGTGGAGTACGCGAACCCCTAGGGGTTCGCCAGTTGACCGTAGGGGGTTCGCGACAAAATTTACGTATTGGGGACTGGCTATCTCATGCGTATAACACGCACAATGGTGAATATTGTTGCCCATTGTCGCTAGTAGTGGAGCTAAAAAAAAAGTCGTAGTTTTTTCGCAAGGGGGCTCGGCATTGCCGGGAAAATTTTAGAGGGGTACTTGCAGATAAAAAGTTTGAGAAACGCTGATCTACAGCAATGCTTGGTTCATTTATTTGAAATTTCGTAATAACAACTCTTAGGTTGTTGTAGAAGAGTTAGAACTAGTAACTGGAAGGTGCCCGCCACGTTGGTTCAGTTGGTTGCGGCACCGTGCGCTGACAGGTGTTTAGCTGGTTTGAATCCTGGTGGTAGAAGAAATTCTCACCATCAGGACTTGGTCTGTAGGGTAGGAGAGGTGGTGGTGCACAATTACTAATCACAAGTTTGTTGGCCAAAGTGCTGCGTTAAACCCCAACACTCTCTGCAGTGCGTATGGGGTGAGGCATACGATTCTGAAGATGGTGATTCGTCAATCAGATGGGTATGTGAAATCTAGAGCCCCCTCCTCCAGTGTCTTTCGGACACTTTTCCTTCGTTCATCTCTCGTTTCATACAATACACACACGATCTCAGTCATCCACCCCTCTAATAACATATACAAACATACACTTGGGAAGGCAACTGGCAGCCACCTCAGCACACCTTCTCAAGAGTTTCCATGGTAACCACCTATGCCCGAAATCGAGCATGGCATCATACGGGAAAAAAAAGGAAAGAAAGGAAGGGAAGAGATTTCAGGCAATTGATTTCAGGTGTGTGGGAGCAGAAAAACTTTTATTTTGTCGGTAAGGGAGTCAGGAATTGGAATAAATTACCGAGGAAGGTGCTGAATAATTTACCAGAAACACTGAGGGCTATTAAAATTAAAATTAGTAAAGAGAAATAGTAGCAGGGTAGTGGTAGGGGTGAAGGAAAATTTGCTCCGAGGCATGTGTTCCTTTGTAGTTAAATTATTTTTTTAAAAAAATTACATTCAATTTATAACTGCAGGTATCCTTTTCTTAAGGGACAGGCACGTTAGGCAAAACGCTCCCAAGCTAATACGAAAAGACCGAAATCTAGACGACAGATAAACGTGATAGGACGCAGTGAATAATTAGTGTCATAGCTAACATTAATTTGATCAGCGCATTAATTAAGTAAAGGAGTAATGGGACAATGTTTAATCTGCTGATAATAAAGGCAACACCACATTTGAAAGAGATTGCGCTAATTTCAGTCCGCCTTACCTGTATGGAATACGAAACCATTTGATCCCTTTGGCAAAAAGCTGGTGGCAGCAGACGCCCCTTTGTTAAAAATTTCACATCCCCTATTTTTGAATCAATATGCTGTAAATTGATCTGCCACTCAGCATTCCTTTGTTCTGACAGCTCTCAGTGAGCCCGACGGACTAGCGCAGCGGCGCGAAAGCGCTTTATCTGCAGCCAGGGCTAATTTTTTGTGGCCCGTCTGCCTCTTATCACGTAGCTCATTAGCTAACTCAGATACATGATTTACTCTGGAGCTGGCTAGCGTTCCGTGAGGACGAATAGTACCCGGATTCATTTCCACAAGAACACCTCGCAGTTACATTTGACCACTTTTTTCTGAAGAGTCTATAAAACGCAAGTTACTATTGCTACTTCCATCTACATTGTTAATAGTGTAAAGAAACCTCTCAAACTCTTAGTAGCGTGGTGGGTGAGCGGTAACGCTATGGTCATGAATTCGGGAGAACGCGGGTTCGAATCCCCGACCAGCCATCTAGATTTAGATTTTCGATGGTTTACCGAAATCATTCCAGGCGAATGCGGAGATGTTTCCTTCAAGAGTACATGGCCGAATCCCTTACCGTTCCTTACCCTCAGGTCCTTTCCCGCCTCTAATATCATCGACGTCGACAAGGCGTAAAATAAAAAAAAGTAAATATAAGAGTTTACGTTGCAGTTTTCGGAGGAGTTGTTCTAGAACGACCAAACGAGATGAGTGAGCGTATTTACGTTCGGGCGTGGCATTCCAAAGAAGTTGGCTTCGGTGTGTCGTCCTCGCCATCCAGAGTTTGTTTTCCATGGCTTCCTGAATCTCTGAAGGTAAATGTTGTCGGTAAATTCACTCCCGTTCTATTGCACAATCTTTTTCCAGTTCTAATAACCTAGATATCGATATGTCATAAACCCAAGTGATACGAAAGAAAAAAAATTTAAAATTAAATATCGTAACAATAAGATGCACTCTGGTCCCTAAAATAGTTGTATAAAACTGCAAATCTGAACAAACTTTATTGGTAAAGCCGTTCAGTTTAATTGAGCACTAATACTGTATGAATAAATAATGTAAATATATTCCGCCATTAATGTATTTTTAGACATAACGCTGTTTTAATAGAACAAACATTACCTGTTTGAGAAAAGCTATAAAACATTCCCCAAAGATTTGTGATATCTGAATCAGCCGTAATGTGGTATTTCTGAAATCAGTTTCCTCGCACCTGCCCTTTGCCGGGGTGATATTTGCGCTGCACTCCTCTGCTGCAATATCTACTCCGAACAGTTTGTAATGCGCTTCACAATTCCAAGTCCATATCGATGCCTCAAGTATTGCCAGTGCCGTCTAATATGATACTCTCTCTCAGAAGGGACCTTACGGACATGACAAAAATCTTATTATTACAGTACCTAATCGCCTAACGAGAACATTCATCAATATTTTGATAAACTTTTACCAATTCATTTAGAATTTCCTAGATGACGGGAATCACAACTCAAGTGGCACCAGCCACTGCTGACATGTCTGCGTGAGGTGGTAATGGTTGATGATTACTATTCACAACCATCTATTTGGTTACAGTATTTTAAGAACTTCTACAGGAAAGAAAATTATATTCAACTCGTCACAGAACAAATTTAATAAAGGCGTTTATAAATGAAAGGTACCAATATTTGCTTTAAATATAGTGGGATGCCATTACGTCGATTAAAGTTTCGATAAAAATTAAAATATTTGACACTTTTATAGCTTCAATTATAAACGTTTGGAAATTAAATCGAACGCTGAAATGTTTACATCCTTGAATTAGGGTGCAGTCAATGCGGTATCATGAGGAGTTTCGAAAGACGTGATGTTAGTTTGTCGGATGTACGTCCGTTTAACGACTATTTTGGCGACATGTGTTTCCTATACCTGAGAGGAACTCTCATAAACGCCACAATATAGAATTTGACCAGTTCCATGAGCAACGACTGAGTACAACAAGTAGATATCTGCGGAATGATATGCTACTACAATAACTGTTATATACTTAATGCTATAAAAAGAATGTTTTAAATGTTAAAGTTTATTTGAATAATTATCACGGTTGCAGTGATAAGATATATGGCCGGTAGCATTTGTATATTTTTTAAAAACTGAGTTTGTAAAATTTTAATATCCAGATCCCCGCATAGCGGATTGAATTTGAAATGAAATTAGTAAAAGTAATTCTTCTTTGATTTTTTATTCGAGAAACTGATTCAATTTTCCTTAAAATATTTTCTATCACAAGAAGTGATAATACTGGAGATCATATTACCTCATTTTCTAAGCTGAACAAATGTTTTCTGGCGCCTGTTGGATAATCTTGAGAAAATTACTGGTTTTAAAACCATAATTACAAAATTTATACAAAATACAGTTTACGGCGGATTTATGGTAGTTACTAACCAAATTCATATATACGTAAGAAAATACCGTTTTCAGAGACTGTTGGCTCTGTCGTTTACACAAAAACCCTATCCATGTTCTGTTCTATGAGACGAAGCACCAGTAAAGTCTTGCTCCGGCTGAGGAAACTTGCTAAACAGTATCTTTTCACTGCTGCAATAATTCTTTATGATCAATCTAAGAAGGTGATATAAATTTTTGTCGTGGATTTTGCGTCTTTTATTTATTTATTTTATTTTTATTTATTTATTTTTATTTTTTTATTTTTTGTAATGTGGATTTACTGCTCCATTCTCTGTCCCAGATTGGGTCAGCGGTGTGTATTTAAAATGTTAGTTTTAATGTGTCCATCAGTTTTCTCACATTTACAAATTTCTAGCATGTTTCGGGAAGATTTTTCACTATGAAACATATTTCTTAACCAAAAATTGAATCACTGAAGGTTGAAGTGAAGCATTCTGCAATATTATTTACTCTTGTTACGGAACATAACATTTACTAACAATATGAAAAAGTAATGGATTCTTTTGTTTTTAGTCTCGCATGCAATAATGCAAACGTTTACCGAATTATTATGAATTAATTAGATGAAAGTAAAAAATTTAAGCTGGACATTCTTAATGTTCACTTTAAGTGCTAATGATATTTTGAAGGATAGAAAAATATCGGTATTCTTTATTGTGAAGATTTTGTTTATAAAAGAGAAAATTAACAATACTCAAGAGGAAATAATAAATTTTACAGGAAGTAAATGGCAGAAAATGGCATGATTTTCAAATGAGGTTCCCGAACCAGTAAAACATTTGTATCTACTAATCATTATTTTAAACTTTAATGGACATACGTCACTCCATTATACTAATAATCTTATATATATATAAAA
The DNA here is from genome assembly GCA_031002005.1 of Vandiemenella viatica. Taxonomy (NCBI): domain Eukaryota; kingdom Metazoa; phylum Arthropoda; class Insecta; order Orthoptera; family Morabidae; genus Vandiemenella; species Vandiemenella viatica. Next base: position 22,967 of record JARYHS010008948.1, on the reverse strand, counting down.
ATAGACGTGTTTTTTACTATATTTCACTTTTCAGCCAACACTACCTAGCACAGATCACTGATGTTTGTGGGTGGAAGTAGCATGGAGTTTCCTGTCGTGCACAACGTTGGCCGAATGCCGATAGCTGTGGGGATGTGGGAGATATAATGATTAAAGTTGGTAAGTGCAGGGCGTTTTCATATTTCGACCAAAAATTCGTATCTCCGTATACTTCTCTTTCCTGCCACAACTACATAACATAGACCTTTGGTGTTTGTGTGTGGTAGTAGAATCGTCTTTCCTGTCGTGCACTATGGTTGTTAGATGTCGGTAGCTATGGGGGTGTCGGAGATATGGGGGTAGAAAGTGGTAGATCTGTAGCAATTTCATACTTCTGCCAAAGACAAAAAGTGTCATGGTGTATCACTTTTCAGCGAAAAACTATAGATCACAGATAACTGGCGTTTGTGTGTAGTAGTAGCACAGAGTCACCTTTCGATCACAACAGCGGCCGATTTTCAGAAACTGTGGTACTGTGGTAGATATGGTGGTTGTAAGTGGCCGACCAAGGATATTTTCGTATTTCGACTGTCTCCGCATATGTCACTTTTCTGCCACAACTACATAGCATAGAGCATTGGTGTTTGTGTTTGGTAGTAGAATCGTATCTCATGTAGTGCACTATGGTTGTTAGATGTCGGTAGCTATGGGGGTGTGGGAGAAAGGGGGGTTGAAAGTGGTCGATCTGTGGCAATTTCATACTTCCGCCAAAGACAAAACTGTCATGGTGTATCACTTTTCAGCGAAAACTATAGATCACAGATAACTGGCGTTTGTGTGTAGTAGTAGCACAGAGTCACCTTTCGATCACAACAGCGGCCGATTTTCAGAAACTGTGTTAGTGTGGTAGATATGGTGATTGTAAGTGGCCGACCAAGGATATTTTCGTATTTCGACTGTCTCCGCATATGTCACTTTTCTGTCACAACTACATAGCGTAGATCATTGGTGTTTGTGTTTGGTAGTAGAATCGTATCTCATGTAGTGCACTATGGTTGTTAGATGTCGGTAGCTATGGGGGTGTGGGAGATATGGGGGTTGAAAGTGATCGACCTGTGGCAATTTCATACTTCTGCCAAAGACAAAAGTGTCATGGTGTATCACTTTTCAGCGAAAACTATAGATCACAGATAACTGGCGTTTGTGTGTAGTAGTAGCACAGAGTCACCTTTCGATCACAACAGCGGCCGATTTTCAGAAACTGTGGTACTGTGGTAGATATGGTGGTTGTAAGTGCCGACCAAGGATATTTTCGTATTTCGACTGTCTCCGCATATGTCACTTTTTCTGCCACAACTACATAGCATAGAGCATTGGTGTTTGTGTTTGGTAGTAGAATCGTATCTCATGTAGTGCACTATGGTTGTTAGATGTCGGTAGCTATGGGGGTGTGGGAGAAAGGGGGGTTGAAAGTGGTCGATCTGTGGCAATTTCATACTTCTGCCAAAGACAAAACTGTCATGGTGTATCACTTTTCAGCGAAAACTATAGATCACAGATAACTGGCGTTTGTGTGTAGTAGTAGCACAGAGTCACCTTTCGATCACAACAGCGGCCGATTTTCAGAAACTGTGTTAGTGTGGTAGATATGGTGATTGTAAGTGGCCGACCAAGGATATTTTCGTATTTCGACTGTCTCCGCATATGTCACTTTTCTGTCCACAACTACATAGCAGTAGAGCATTGGTGTTTGTGTTTGGTAGTAGAATCGTATCTCATGTAGTGCACTATGGTTGTTAGATGTCGGTAGCTATGGGGGTGTGGGAGATATGGGGGTTGAAAAGTGATCGACCTGTGGCAATTTCATACTTCTGCCAAAGACAAAAGTGTCATGGTGTATCACTTTTCAGCGAAAACTATAGATCACAGATACTGGCGTTTGTGTGTAGTAGTAGCACAGAGTCACCTTTCGATCACAACAGCGCCGATTTTCAGAAACTGTGGTACTGTGGTAGATATGGTGGTTGTAAGTGGCCGACCAAGGATATTTTCGTATTTCGACTGTCTCCGCATATGTCACTTTTCTGCCACAACTACATAGCATAGAGCATTGGTGTTTGTGTTTGGTAGTAGAATCGTATCTCATGTAGTGCACTATGGTTTTAGATGTCGGTAGCTATGGGGGTGTGGGAGGAAAGGGGGGGTTGATAGTGGTCGACTCTGTGGCAATTTCATACTTCTGCCAAGACAAAAGTGTCATGGTGTATCACTTTTCAGCGAAAACTATAGATCACAGATAACTGGCGTTTGTGTGTAGTAGTAGCACATAGTCACCTTTCGATCACAACAGCGGCCGATTTTCAGAAACTGTGATACTGTGGTAGATATGGTGGTTGTAAGTGGCCGACCAAGGATATTTTCGTATTTCGACTGCCTCCGCATATGTCACTTTTCTGCCACAACTACATAGCATAGAGCATTGGTGTTTTGTGTTTGGTAGTAGAATCGTATCTCATGTAGTGCACTATGGTTGTTAGAATGTCGGTAGCTATGGGGGTGTGGGAGAAATGGGGGGTTGAAAGTGGTCGATCTGTGGCAATTTCATACTTCTGCCAAAGACAAAAGTGTCATGGTGTATCACTTTTCAGCGAAAAACTATAGATCACAGATAACTGGCGTTTTGTGTGTAGTAGTAGCACATAGTCACCTTTCGATCACAACAGCGGCCGATTTTCAGAAACTGTGGTACTGTGGTAGATATGGTGGTTGTAAGTGGCCGACCAAGGATATTTTCGTATTTCGACTGGCCTCCGCATATGTCACTTTTTCTGCCACAACTACATAGCATAGAGCATTGGTGTTTGTGTTTGGTAGTAGAATCGTATCTCATGTAGTGCACTATGGTTGTTAGATGTCGGTAGCTATGGGGGTGTGGGAGAAAGGGGGGTTGAAAGTGGTCGATCTGTGGCAATTTCATACTTCTGCCAAAGACAAAAGTGTCATGGTGTATCACTTTTCAGCGAAAACTATAGATCACAGATAACTGGCGTTTGTGTGTAGTAGTAGCACAGAGTCACCTTTCGATCACAACAGCGGCCGAATTTTCAGAAACTGTGGTACTGTGGTAGATATGGTGGTTGTAAGTGGCCGACCAAGGATATTTTCGTATTTCGACTGTCTCCGCATATGTCACTTTTCTGTCACAACTACATAGCATAGAGCATTGGTGTTTGTGTTTGGTAGTAGAATCGTATCTCATGTAGTGCACTATGGTTGTTAGATGTCGGTAGCTATGGGGGTGTGGGAGATATGGGGGTTGAAAGTGATCGATCCTGTGGCAATTTCATACTTCTGCCAAAGACAAAAGTGTCATGGTGTATCACTTTTCAGCGAAAACTATAGATCACAGATAACTGGCGTTTGTGTGTAGTAGTAGCACATAGTCACCTTTCGATCACAACAGCGGCCGATTTTCAGAAACTGTGGTACTGTGGTAGATATGGTGGTTGTAAGTGGCCGACCAAGGATATTTTCGTATTTCGACTGTCTCCGCATATGTCACTTTTATGCCACAACTACATAGCATAGAGCATTGGTGTTTGTGTTTGGTAGTAGAATCGTATCTCATGTAGTGCACTATGGTTGTTAGATGTCGGTAGCTATGGGGGTGTGGGAGAAAGGGGGGTTGAAAGTGGTCGATCTGTGGCAATTTCATACTTCTGCCAAAGACAAAAGTGTCATGGTGTATCACTTTTCAGCGAAAACTATAGATCACAGATAACTGGCGTTTGTGTGTAGTAGTAGCACAGAGTCACCTTTCGATCACAACAGCGGCCGATTTTCAGAAACTGTGGTACTGTGGTAGATATGGTGGTTGTAAGTGGCCGACCAAGGATATTTTCGTATTTCGACTGTCTCCGCATATGTCACTTTTCTGCCACAACTACATAGCATAGAGCATTGGTGTTTGTGTTTGGTAGTAGAATCGTATCTCATGTAGTGCACTATGGTTGTTAGATGTCGGTAGCTATGGGGGTGTGGGAGAAATGGGGGGTTGAAAGTGGTCGATCTGTGGCAATTTCATACTTCTGCCAAAGACAAAAGTGTCATGGTGTATCACTTTTCAGCGAAAACTATAGATCACAGATAACTGGCGTTTGTGTGTAGTAGTAGCACATAGTCACCTTTCGATCACAACAGCGGCCGATTTTCAGAAACTGTGGTACTGTGGTAGATATGGTGGTTGTAAGTGGCCGACCAAGGATATTTTCGTATTTCGACTGTCTCCGCATATGTCACTTTTCTGTCAACAACTACATAGCATAGAGCATTGGTGTTTGTGTTTGGTAGTAGAATCGTATCTCATGTAGTGCACTATGGTTGTTAGATGTCGGTAGCTATGGGGGTGTGGGAGAAATGGGGGTTGAAAGTGGTCGATCCTGTGGCAATTTCATACTTCTGCCAAAGACAAAAGTGTCATGGTGTATCACTTTCAGCGGAAAACTATAGATCACAGATAACTGCGTTTGTGTGTAGTAGTAGCACATAGTCACCTTTCGATCACAACAGCGGCAATTTTCAGAAACTGTGGTACTGTGGTAGATATGGTGGTTGTAAGTGGCCGACCAAGGATATTTTCGTATTTCGACTGTCTCCGCATATGCACTTTTATGTCACAACTACATAGCATAGAGCATTGGTGTTTGTGTTTGGTAGTAGGAATCGTATCCTCATGTAGTGCAACTATGGTTGTTAGATGTCGGTAGCTATGGGGGTGGTGGGAGAAATTGGGGTTGAAAGTGGTCGACCTGTGGCAATTTCATACTTCTGCCAAAGACAAAAGTGTCATGGTGTATCACTTTTCAGCGAAAAACTATCGATCACAGATCTCTGGCGTTTGTGTGTGGTAGTATCACAGAGTCACCTTTCGATCACAACAGCGCCCGAATTTCTGAAACTGTGGTTGTGTGGGATATATGGTGGTTGTAAGTGGCCGACCAAGGATATTTTCGTATTTCGACGAAAGGCATGTGTCTCCGCAGATTTCTGTTTTCTGCCACGACTACATAGCATAGAGCATTGGTGTTTATGTGTGGTGGTAGAATCGTGTCTGTTGTCGTGCACTATGGTTGTTAGATGTCTGTAGCTATGGTGGTGTGGAAGATATGGGGGATGAAAATGGTCGACCTGCGGCAATTTCATATTTCTGCCAAAGACGCATGTGTCACGGTGTATCACTTTTGAGTGAAAACTATCATCGCAGATTACCGGCGTTTTTGTGTGGTAGTAACACAGAGTCACCCATCGATCACAACGTTGCCCGAAATTCGGTAACTGTGGGAGTGTGTGAGATATGGTGTTTGAAATTGGTCGATCATGAATATTTTCGTATTTCATCCAAAGACTTGTGTGTATCCGTAAATTTTACTTTGCTGCCGGAACTACATAGCGCAGAAGACTGGTATTTGTGTGTGGTAATAGTATCCAGTCTCCCATCGTGCACTATGGTGGTTAGATGTCTACAGCTGTGAATATGAATACATTACAATCACGAACGAAGTTGTGGATACCAGCTACTATATTATAATTGTGGAAGTAAGTTTCTGTCTTTTTGTTACGTTTTGACGACTAAATGGCTATATCAATATTGATGGAATTTAACAATGAAATAGTGTAGGAAGGACACAGGACATTTTTTCGATATGAATAACAGTTTTTAGTCACGAAATTTTAAGAACTTATCGAATGATGAAAGACAGACAGATTCGTGTGTTAGTCTGTAATGTTACGTTGGTTGCTCAGTAGCGCAGTCTGTTAGTGTTTGATTTGTTAATAAATTTCGATAAGAAACAAAACTTATTATTTAGTATAGAAGTCAATTTGCTCTGCACTGTACTATTCATTTGTGTCTGTATAAAAGTTTCTGGCACCAATTTGTCTTCCTTTTTTGACATGCCTTACGGACGTAAACCTGGCCTAAGGTGCAGGTCTAGAAGACAATGTGCTGCTATTAGATTATAAGATTCAGATGCTCAGGTTGAAGAAAGAAGAAAAAAACCAAGCTGAAATATAGCTGCCATCAGTTAACCCCCCCCCCTCCCCCCCACACACACACACATCCCGCACCTTCGCTTACTTTTCTGTTTTTAAATATGTTGTAAATTGATTCTCTTCATGAGACAGATTAGACGATAGGATGATATAATGATGGCTTTCCATCATATTATGTCGACTCGGTGTTGTTTGGGACAAATCTTACGTTACTAACAGTTTTCTATATCCAATTCTGGCAATGAAACTCCATCCACGCGTACGAAGTCGCGGGTAACAGCTAGTATATATATAAAAATAGACGTGTTTTTTCCTATATTTCACTTTTTCAGCCACCACTACCTAGCACAGATCACTGATGTTTGTGGGTGGAAGTAGCATGGAGTTTCCTGTCGTGCACAACGTTGGCCGAATGCCGATAGCTGTGGGGATGTGGGAGATATAATGATTAAAGTTGGTCAGTGCAGGGCGTTTTCATATTTCGACCAAAAAATTCGTATCTCCCGTATACTTCTCTTTCCTGCCACAACTACATAACATAGACTTTGGTGTTTGTGTGTGGTAGTAGAATCGTCTTTCCTGTCAGTGCACTTATGGTTGTTAGATGTCGGGTAGCTATGGGGGGATGTGGGGAGATATGGGGGTTGAAAGTGGTTGACTCTGTGGCAATTTCATACTTCTGCCAAAGACAAAAGTGTCATGGTGTATCACTTTTCAGCGAAAACTATAGATCACAGATAACTGGCGTTTGTGTGTAGTAGTAGCACAGAGTCACCTTTCGATCACAACAGCGGCCGAATTTCAGAAACTGTGGTACTGTGGTAGATATGGTGGTTGTAAGTGGCCGACCAAGGATATTTTCGTATTTCGACTGTCTCCGCATATGTCACTTTTCTGCCACAACTACATAGCATAGAGCATTGGTGTTTGTGTTTGGTAGTAGAATCGTATCTCATGTAGTGCACTATGGTTGTTAGATGTCGGTAGCTAATGGGGGTGTGGGAGAATGGGGGGTTGAAAGTGGTCGACCTGTGGCAATTTCATACTTCTGCCAAAGACAAAAGTGTCATGGTGTATCACTTTTCAGCGAAAACTATAGATCACAGATAACTGGCGTTTGTGTGTAGTAGTAGCACAGAGTCACCTTTCGATCACAACAGCGGCCGAATTTCAGAAACTGTGGTACTGTGGTAGATATGGTGGTTGTAAGTGGCCGACCAAGGATATTTTCGTATTTCGACTGTCTCCGCATATGTCACTTTTCTGCCACAACTACATAGCATAGAGCATTGGTGTTTGTGTATTGGTAGTAGAATCGTATCTCATGTAGTGCACTATGGTTGTTAGATGTCGGTAGCTATGGGGGTGTGGGAGAATATGGGGTTGAAAGTGATCGACCTGTGGCAATTTCATACTTCTGCCAAAGACAAAAGTGTCATGGTGTATCACTTTTCAGCGAAAACTAATAGATCACAGATAACTGGCGTTTGTGTGTAGTAGTAGCACAGAGTCACCTTTCGATCACAACAGCGGCCGAATTTCAGAAACTGTGGTTTACTATGGTAGATATGGTGGTTGTAAGTGGCCGACCAAGGATATTTTCGAATTTCGACTGTCTCCGCATATGTCACTTTTCTGCCACAACTACATAGCATAGAGCATTGGTGTTTGTGTTGGTAGTAGAATCGTATCTCATGTAGTGCACTATGGTTGTTAGATGTCGGTAGCTATGGGGGTGTGGGAGATATGGGGGTTGAAAGTGATCGACCTGTGGCAATTTCATACTTCTGCCAAAGACAAAAGTGTCATGGTGTATCACTTTTCAGCGAAAACTATAGATCACAGATAACTGGCGTTTGTGTGTAGTAGTAGCACAGAGTCACCTTTCGATCACAACAGCGGCCGATTTCAGAAACTGTGGTACTGTGGTAGATATGGTGGTTGTAAGTGGCCGACCAAGGATATTTTCGTATTTCGACTGTCTCCGCATATGTCACTTTTCTGCCACAACTACATAGCATAGAGCATTGGTGTTTGTGTTTGGTAGTAGAATCGTATCTCATGTAGTGCACTATGGTTGTTAGATGTCGGTAGCTATGGGGGTGTGGGAGATATGGGGGTTGAAAGTGATCGACCTGTGGCAATTTCATACTTCTGCCAAAGACAAAAGTGTCATGGTGTATCACTTTTCAGCGAAAACTATAGATCACAGATAACTGGCGTTTGTGTGTAGTAGTAGCACAGAGTCACCTTTCGATCACAACAGCGGCCGAATTTCAGAAACTGTGGTACTGTGGTAGATATGGTGGTTGTAAGTGGCCGACCAAGGATATTTTCGTAATTTCGACTGTCTCCGCATATGTCACTTTTCTGCCACAACTACATAGCATAGAGCATTGGTGTTTGTGTTTGGTAGTAGAATCGTATCTCATGTAGTGCACTATGGTTGTTAGATGTCGGTAGCTATGGGGGTGTGGGAGATATGGGGGTTGAAAGTGATCGACCTGTGGCAATTTCATACTTCTGCCAAAGACAAAAGTGTCATGGTGTATCACTTTTCAGCGAAAACTATAGATCACAGATAACTGGCGTTTGTGTGTAGTAGTAGCACAGAGTCACCTTTCGATCACAACAGCGGCCGAATTTCAGAAACTGTGTTACTATGGTAGATATGGTGGTTGTAAGTGGCCGACCAAGGATATTTTCGAATTTCGACTGTCTCCGCATATGTCACTTTTCTGCCACAACTACATAGCATAGAAGCATTGGTGTTTGTGTTTGGTAGTAGAATCGTATCTCATGTAGTGCACTATGGTTGTTAGATGTCGGTAGCTATGGGGGTGTGGGAGATATGGGGGTTGAAAGTGATCGACCTGTGGCAATTTCATACTTCTGCCAAAGACAAAAGTGTCATGGTGTATCACTTTTCAGCGAAAACTATAGATCACAGATAACTGGCGTTTGTGTGTAGTAGTAGCACAGAGTCACCTTTCGATCACAACAGCGGCCGAATTTCAGAAACTGTGGTACTGTGGTAGATATGGTGGTTGTAAGTGGCCGACCCAAGGATATTTTCGTATTTCGACTGTCTCCGCATATGTCACTTTTCTGCCACAACTACATAGCATAGAGCATTGGTGTTTGTGTTTGGTAGTAGAATCGTATCTCATGTAGTGCACTATGGTTGTTAGATGTCGGTAGCTATGGGGGTGTGGGAGATATGGGGGTTGAAAGTGATCGACCTGTGGCAATTTCATACTTCTGCCAAAGACAAAAGTGTCATGGTGTATCACTTTTCAGCGAAAACTATAGATCACAGATAACTGGCGTTTGTGTGTAGTAGTAGCACAGAGTCACCTTTCGGTCACAACAGCGGCCGAATTTCAGAAACTGTGTTACTGTGGTAGATATGGTGGTTGTAAGTGGCCGACCAAGGATATTTTCGAATTTCGACTGTCTCCGCATATGTCACTTTTCTGCCACAACTACATAGCATAGAGCATTGGTGTTTGTGTTTGGTAGTAGAATCGTATCTCATGTAGTGCACTATGGTTGTTAGATGTCGGTAGCTATGGGGGTGTGGGAGATATGGGGGTTGAAAGTGATCGACCTGTGGCAATTTCATACTTCTGCCAAAGACAAAAGTGTCATGGTGTATCACTTTTCAGCGAAAACTATAGATCACAGATAACTGGCGTTTGTGTGTAGTAGTAGCACAGAGTCACCTTTCGATCACAACAGCGGCCGAATTTCAGAAACTGTGTTACTGTGGTAGATATGGTGGTTGTAAGTGGCCGACCAAGGATATTTTCGTAATTTCGACTGTCTCCGCATATGTCACTTTTCTGCCACAACTACATAGCATAGAAGCATTGGTGTTTGTGTTTGGTAGTAGAATCGTATCTCATGTAGTGCACTATGGTTGTTAGATGTCGGTAGCTATGGGGGTGTGGGAGATATGGGGTTGAAAGTGATCGACCTGTGGCAATTTCATACTTCTGCCAAAGACAAAAGTGTCATGGTGTATCACTTTTCAGCGAAAACTATAGATCACAGATAACTGGCGTTTTGTGTGTAGTAGTAGCACAGAGTCACCTTTCGATCACAACAGCGGCCGAATTTCAGAAACTGTGTTACTATGGTAGATATGGTGGTTGTAAGTGGCCGACCAAGGATATTTTCGAATTTCGACTGTCTCCGCATATGTCACTTTTCTGCCACAACTACATAGCATAGAGCATTGGTGTTTGTGTTGGTAGTAGAATCGTATCTCATGTAGTGCACTATGGTTGTTAGATGTCGGTAGCTATGGGGGTGTGGGAGATATGGGGGTTGAAAGTGATCGACCTGTGGCAATTTCATACTTCTGCCAAAGACAAAAGTGTCATGGTGTATCACTTTTCAGCGAAAACTATAGATCACAGATAACTGGCGTTTGTGTGTAGTAGTAGCACAGAGTCACCTTTCGATCACAACAGCGGCCGAATTTCAGAAACTGTGTTACTGTGGTAGATATGGTGGTTGTAAGTGGCCGACCAAGGATATTTTCGTAATTTCGACTGTCTCCGCATATGTCACTTTTCTGCCACAACTACATAGCATAGAAGCATTGGTGTTTGTGTTTGGTAGTAGAATCGTATCTCATGTAGTGCACTATGGTTGTTAGATGTCGGTAGCTATGGGGGTGTGGGAGATATGGGGGTTGAAAGTGATCGACCTGTGGCAATTTCATACTTCTGCCAAAGACAAAAGTGTCATGGTGTATCACTTTTCAGCGAAAACTATAGATCACAGATAACTGGCGTTTGTGTGTAGTAGTAGCACAGAGTCACCTTTCGATCACAACAGCGGCCGAATTTCAGAAACTGTGGTACTATGGTAGATATGGTGGTTGTAAGTGGCCGACCAAGGATATTTTCGAATTTCGACTGTCTCCGCATATGTCACTTTTCTGCCACAACTACATAGCATAGAGCATTGGTGTTTGTGTTTGGTAGTAGAATCGTATCTCATGTAGTGCACTATGGTTGTTAGATGTCGGTAGCTATGGGGGTGTGGGAGATATGGGGGTTGAAAGTGATCGACCTGTGGCAATTTCATACTTCTGCCAAAGACAAAAGTGTCATGGTGTATCACTTTTCAGCGAAAACTATAGATCACAGATAACTGGCGTTTGTGTGTAGTAGTAGCACAGAAGTCACCTTTCGATCACAACAGCGGCCGAATTTCAGAAACTGTGTTACTATGGTAGATATGGTGGTTGTAAGTGGCCGACCAAGGATATTTTCGTATTTCGACTGTCTCCGCATATGTCACTTTTCTGCCACAACTACATAGCATAGAAGCATTGGTGTTTGTGTATGGTAGTAGAATCGTATCTCATGTAGTGCACTATGGTTGTTAGATGTCGGTAGCTATGGGGGTGTGGGAGATATGGGGGTTGAAAGTGATCGACCTGTGGCAATTTCATACTTCTGCCAAAGACAAAAGTGTCATGGTGTATCACTTTTCAGCGAAAACTATAGATCACAGATAACTGGCGTTTGTGTGTAGTAGTAGCACAGAGTCACCTTTCGATCACAACAGCGGCCGAATTTCAGAAACTGTGTTACTGTGGTAGATATGGTGGTTGTAAGTGGCCGACCAAGGATATTTTCGTAATTTCGACTGTCTCCGCATATGTCACTTTTCTGCCACAACTACATAGCATAGAGCATTGGTGTTTGTGTTTGGTAGTAGAATCGTATCTCATGTAGTGCACTATGGTTGTTAGATGTCGGTAGCTATGGGGGTGTGGGAGATATGGGGGTTGAAAGTGATCGACCTGTGGCAATTTCATACTTCTGCCAAAGACAAAAGTGTCATGGTGTATCACTTTTCAGCGAAAACTATAGATCACAGATAACTGGCGTTGTGTGTAGTAGTAGCACAGAGTCACCTTTCGATCACAACAGCGGCCGAATTTCAGAAACTGTGGTACTATGGTAGATATGGTGGTTGTAAGTGGCCGACCAAGGATATTTTCGTAATTTCGACTGTCTCCGCATATGTCACTTTTCTGCCACAACTACATAGCATAGAGCATTGGTGTTTGTGTATGGTAGTAGAATCGTATCTCATGTAGTGCACTATGGTTGTTAGATGTCGGTAGCTATGGGGTGTGGGAGATATGGGGGTTGAAAGTGATCGACCTGTGGCAATTTCATACTTCTGCCAAAGACAAAAGTGTCATGGTGTATCACTTTTCAGCGAAAACTATAGATCACAGATAACTGGCGTTTGTGTGTAGTAGTAGCACAGAGTCACCTTTCGATCACAACAGCGGCCGAATTTCAGAAACTGTGTTACTAGTGGTAGATATGGTGGTTGTAAGTGGCCGACCAAGGATATTTTCGTATTTCGACTGTCTCCGCATATGTCACTTTTCTGCCACAACTACATAGCATAGAGCATTGGTGTTTGTGTTTGGTAGTAGAATCGTATCTCATGTAGTGCACTATGGTTGTTAGATGTCGGTAGCTATGGGGGTGTGGGAGATATGGGGGTTGAAAGTGATCGACCTGTGGCAATTTCATACTTCTGCCAAAGACAAAAGTGTCATGGTGTATCACTTTTCAGCGAAAACTATAGATCACAGATAACTGGCGTTTGTGTGTAGTAGTAGCACAGAGTCACCTTTCGATCACAACAGCGGCCGAATTTCAGAAACTGTGGTACTGTGGTAGATATGGTGGTTGTAAGTGGCCGACCAAGGATATTTTCGTATTTCGACTGTCTCCGCATATGTCACTTTTCTGCCACAACTACATAGCATAGAAGCATTGGTGTTTGTGTTTGGTAGTAGAATCGTATCTCATGTAGTGCACTATGGTTGTTAGATGTCGGTAGCTATGGGGGTGTGGGAGATATGGGGGATTGAAAGTGATCGACCTGTGGCAATTTCATACTTCTGCCAAAGACAAATGTGTCACTGGTGTATCACTTTTAAGTGAAAACTATCAGATCGCAGATAACTGGCGTTTTTGTGTGGTAGTAACACAGAGTCACCCATCGATCACAACGTTGGCCGAAATTCGGTAACTGTGGGAGTGTGTGAGATATGGTGTTCGAAATTGGTCGATCATGAATATTTTCGTATTTCATCCAAAGACTTGTGTGTATCCGTAAATTTTACTTTGCTGCCGGAACTACATAGCGCAGAAGACTGGTATTTGTGTGTGGTAATAGTATCGAGTCTCCCATCGTGCATTATGGTGGTTAGATGTCTACAGCTGTCAATATGAATACTTTACAATCACGAACGAAGTTGTGGGTACCAGCTATTATATTATAAATGTGGAAGTAAGTTTCTGTCTTTTTGTTACTGTTTTGACGACTAAATGGCTATATCAATATTGATGGAATTTAACAATGAAATAGTGTAGGAAGGACACAGGACATTTTTTCGGTATGAATAACAGTTTTAGTCACGAACTTTAAGAACTTATCGAATGATGAAAGACAGACAGATTCGTGTGTTAGTCTGTAATGTTACGTTGGTTGCTCAGTCACGCAATCTGTTAGTGTTTGATTTATTAATAAATTTCGATAAGAAACAAAACTTATTATTTAGTATAGAAGTCAATTTGCTATGCACTGTACTATTCATTTGTGTCTGTATAAAAGTTTCTGGCACCAATTTGTCTTCCTTTTTTGACATGCCTTACGGACGTAAATCCTGGCCTAAGGTGCAGGTCTAGAAGACAATGTGCTGCTATTAGATTATAAGATTCAGATGCTCATGTTGAATAAAGAAGAAAAAACCAAGCTGAAATAAAGCTGCCATCAGTTAACCCCCCCCCCCCCCCCACACACACACACACATCCCGCACCTTCGCTTACTTTTCTGTTTTTAAATAGTGTTGTAAATTGATTCTCTTCATGAGACAGATTAGATGATAGGATGATATAATGATGGCTTTCCATCATATTATGTCGACTCGGTGTTGTTTGGGACAAATCTTACGTTACTAACAGTTTTCTATATCCAATTCTGGAATTGAAACTCCAAGTCCACGCGTACGAAGTCGCGGGTAACAGCTAGTTATTACTATTATTAAAGGGTCCTTGGCTAGTCTGTAAGTGTTTCGCCACTGAAAAAAACGATGGAAAAGGTTGTTCTACTTTATTCTTAACTTCTGGAGTACCTTTTCCATTGTATGACATTCTCTAAACTGAAGCAATTGCGATGTACTTGAATAAAAAACTGGTTAAATTAAAGTAACCTTACAAAACTAGTCAAATTATGCAACAAAATAAATTGTACTATGGCGACTATAAAGCCGACAAAGTTTCAGCCGTATGGTTCCCACATGTGGAATTCTTATCAATTTCCCGGAAAGACGAATGGCGTTTCTGAGATCCTGATACACTCTCGAAATGGTATGAACAGTGATAGGATGCATATAAGGTCTGCGTCGTTTTATTCAATACAGAAGTGACAACGGAAGCTGGCTTTATAACCTTCTCAAGATCATTATTATTTAAATTACTTGGTTATTTGCGCATGAAAATCTATAAAATAAAAAAACATTTTACCAATCTTTATTTATGAATAATGATCTATTATTTTTTTAGAATTTGTTTGTAAATTACTTTTGATGTTAAAATTAGAGTCGAACCTAATAAAAAAAATACATGCCTCTGAAAAACGAGTAAACGAATTATACTTTGTAACTCTTACAGAACGATTTTAAATTTGATTAATGGTTTCTAAATAATGTCACGCTATACCACATCATAAGAAAAATATGTAATTTAAAAGATAGAGAGAGAGAGAGAGATGTCTATAACAAAAATTTTTTTTAGATTTTAAAGGATATATAAAACAAATAGAACAAGAAGATATCAATGTTTCATAAGTAGAAGTTAAACCAAGTAAGGAAATAAGTCAAAATGTTTGAATAATCACAGAAGATACGTGACGTTATTTTAAACTGTCATGGTGCCCTAATTTAGGCACAAATACCAATTTTATATGTAATAAAACTCTTTTATAACAATAATGACCATAATAATAAGGAACAATCAACACATAAAAGTACAAAATCAATCTGGAATAGTCGACATTAATAACAGAGAAAATAATGGTAATTGCAATTACATTAATAGAGGCTAGAGGAAAAGATATTACGACTTAGTTTTATTTAAATCACTCTACTCTTATTCATACATAAATAATAAAACATGTTAAACTGCAATGAAAATTTTTGACTTGAAAGATTTTAGGAAGCTTAAACAGAGATGAAGAGGAGAAAGTCCTATGGCGCACCACTTAAAAAGTTCTCGGTAAGAAGTAACTACGATCGAACCACTCACCATCCTGGCCGACAACTTTGCAGTGTGGTACTTAGGAGGCAAAGTGAAGTTTTCCTCTTCTGGCGAAACCTGAGACAAACAGTACGTCAAGACTAAGAGATGGCGGAAACTGTAATGAAGGTATCGTTAAAAGTCAGAAGAATCTCAGGCAGCCCACACCAGCAACTCCTTCAGAAATCACAACGTAAATTTCTTTGCATATATTTTTTCTATAGGGGGAAGGAGTGTTAAGAAAGAATATACCCCATATTAAGTTAAGTTCCATTAATTAATAGTAAAATTCAATAAAAATTGAGGATCGGTGATTGTTAGAGGGAAAATAAAAATACAGACAGGAATTACTATTTATTAATCTGTGCATTTTCTACATTTGTTCAGGATACTTCAAAGTTAGGTGATATAATTATTATTTCATTACAACTTGTAGGATAACAGGCAGGTTATCCCAGAACCTACATATTTTTAATGAAATCTTTGAATTTAGGAGTTCCATGGCACAGGCCTGTTAATATGACTCTCTTTTAAAAGGTTTCCATAGCAACAAGATAGACAGATATAACTAGGAGATTGCCTAGGTTGTTGGCGCTAAGGAGAACCTGCAAATAAGTCCGATTATGTAATTAAAGCGATGTATTGGAGTTATTAAAACTAAGATAAACTGTGTTGAATATAAAAAACTATCAGTTTATTTATTTAGTTTAGCTGCACATTCAGAAAAATAAAATAAATAGCTCCACTTCACAGCAAAATCACGAAGCTATTAAGAAGCATAAAAGCACGATAAATATAAACAAAAAACGCTTCGTAAATACAATAAACTCATTATTGTGTTACGAGTTAACTGCAGGCTAAATATTTCAAAAGTCAGGACACAGTCACAACATTTAGAAGTTTCTGACTGTAGCTGCAGTCGCATTTCTTTGCTGCCATGCAGTGGGGGTGACCTCTATCAAAAGTTAATAATATCAATTGACGTTAAATTAAGCATGTAATGTAATGCACATTTTCCTTTTAATCACAGTGGATCTTTGGTTCTTGATCTAGTTCATTCGCTTCTTTCTGAATACTTGAATGACTCCTATAGTTATTACGTTTCAGTACTTCAAACTTAATTTGCATTTTTTAACCCTTTCCTCCAGGCAATTGGAAATAAAGGGAAATTTATAATTTCATTTATATATTTGTAAAACGGTACTTGAAATTAAACAAAAATATTATTTTCAATTTTTTTTTTTTTTTTTTTAACTCTAAGAGCTAATTACTAAGCCGGTAATTATAAGTACCGTCAGGGACTTTGTGTATCACAGGATATACAGAAATAGCAACTGAAATCAATCATGTTCAAATTTGTATGAAATGTTCGCCTCATGATATTCAACAAAGCAATTCTTTTTGCTCATTCAGACACAACAGTGGAACATTTGGAGTGATGTTTTGACTGTATCTTCTTCATACTACATACTGCACATCTTCATCTGATTTTTCCCAAGCTTAAATCTCTCACTGTGAAATAGTATTACTTGAGTTGTTTGAATGGATGAGGGCTTGGTGAAATATCTGTAGATGACCTTTTCTTCTTACCGATATCCTTCATAGTCATCATACCCTGTGCAACGGATGTTCTGAAATTTTTACAGACTTTTTTCAAATATCAGACCATTTATGTTATAGGCATTGACAAATACAACATCCAGAATTCCCCAAAAACAATCTGTGCCATGATTTCGGTAATTTTCTGTCAGCATTGCACGAAGCCATCAGCTGATCAGCAGTATCAGTCCCACACATGAATGTATTGTATTTCTTGACGACTCCTGAGCATGAAATTGTCGACTTCAGTCTATCTTTTTCTTTGCATATAACCAGTGGTGTAACAACAGGGTGGCAGGATGGGCAAAATGCCACGGGATCCACTGCCGGAGGGGGCCCCACGATGACCGGTCAAAGAGGCCCTCTGGCTCAAGATGCACCAGGTCACCAATCCAACCTGAGAGAGGGCCCATCTGTTGGAGTTGCCGTGAACTCCAACCAGTGTAGTGGAGTTTCCTCGATGCTATGAAAACTAACCTTTTTATCCTTCCATTTCCAGTATCCAATATCTTAGTTTAAAAAAATTATGGTCAGAATCACCTCTTTTTAGTTTACCATCAGCAGATTGTTAGAAAGTCCCTGGCAGTAGGGTCTGATTCACCCACAAACAAAAGTTGTTTCAGTTTTTTAATAATGAAACAGATGAAAAATAATTATAAAACTAGGTAACATCGTGACTGCTCCATTTTTTTAGTCAATTCTAAGACCACTCTTTAACCTAATGAGTAAACTGGAAACTTTACAGTCATTTATTCATTTTTGCATTGATAAATTATAAACTTCTAAGAGAAGAACTTCAATCAGAGCGAATTTCTTAAAAACTATTCATTTGAAAATATCTAAAACAATGATAAAACCCATTGCATACTTGCTAAATCTATAGACCAATAATTTGTATAAAAGTAACCAGAATTCCCTAACGTAGGTTTTTCTTGATTAGTTAGTAAAGAAACTAGAAAATCATATTTTATAGGTAAAATATATATGGTTAAATGTCAAACAAAAAAGAATTAACAGAAATCGACAGTTTATCATCTAAAAATTAATTGTAATGTACCACTTGTTACTCTTGTCAATATGCTGTCAAGCCCCAACTCAGAAAATTAATTTCTCGGCAATTTCGCTCAGAATTTAGAAATAAATGTTGTCATTGTCTGACCTAATCGTACAACAATAGATGAACAGGCTTAAAAATGCATTGGACACTGGTATTGTCAAATTATATGGTGGTAAATACAGTGGTACTAATTTGTACCGACAGGGAGGAAAGGGTTATTTTAACATCTATTAAAAAGAAACAAGTTCACAAGTTGATCGAAAAAAGTAATGTCGTTCAGCAAGCAGTATGTATCGTTGTATAACAGGTAAGAGTGAAGAACAGTCTAATCCATGCTTGTAAGAAGAGGGTATTAAAATTTTGACCAAAAAAAGTTTTGAAAGAGATAAAAGACAAATTCGTGAAGAAATTTTGTTGCTTTGAAATGCAAGATAGCTTTCACAGATAACTGGGAGGGAGTCTAGATGGAATATTGTCAACGCATGCACATAGCGACACCAGAGAAAATTCTTCTTTCAATGAATAAATAATCTCCTCTTGTAAGCGAGAACATTGAGTTGAAAGGAACACGTTGTAAAAATAAATTAACATTGAAGAAATTTTTTAAAATAATCACCTACCTCCCTCTTCAGCACAACCTAAGGCCTTGCAGGATTTTTTTTTTTTTTTTTTTTTTTTTTTTTTTTTTTTTTTTTTCATGCTGTTCAGAACCTTAACGAATTGTAAATTTTTTGTTACCAGCGTTAGTTTACTATAGCACTGAACTAGTAACTAGAGTCCCATTGCATCGTTAACCGTTTGTAGTGATACTGAATTGTACCTGGTGTGCCAGGCAGGTGTATCCCAGTTCTCAGACAGTTGTGTGGTACGTCGGGCGGAGGCTGACAAATGACCCCCACGGCTCAGAACCTCCGAAAGGAAACGCAGAGACGGCGCTGTCACCGGCTCCATATCTCACGACCTGTCGTCACGAGTGCTTAGTTCAGCGCCCTGGCCCAACTCGTCCAGCCACTTATATCCTTCCGCCGCCTGCGTATCATTACCCCTGCATCTCGTCTCAGCCTCCTAGAGTGCAACTCCAACCAATTCATCACTTTCAGCCTCCATTTCTACATCCACCTGAGCTTATTTACTACTAAAGCACCACATTCTTTGCTCCATAAACTTTCAAATCAGAAATACAATCATCAGCTATATATATATATATATTATATATATATATATATATATATATAAATATATATATGTGTGTGTGTGTGTGTGACTAAACTCCTCCTGAAGGGCTGAACTGATTTTTATGAAATTTTGTGTGTGTGATTAAGTTGAATCGAGAATGGTTTAGATTCACAATTGGATCTGATAGGCAACTCCTCTCCCCATTTACAATCCTTAATTTTATACGAATCCACATTTTTTATTCAATTTCGATGGAACTTTGCGCACGTATACTTTAAAATAAATAGAAAAATACTGTAAACACTTGGTTTTCAGAAACACTACCCCTCTCCCCATTTCCACACCCTCATTTTTATAAACGTTCTTTGTACATACCCCCATACATACCCCCAGATTTCATCCGATTTAAATTTCCCTTTGCACACATATACATTGACACAAACAGAAAAAATACTGTCTAAATGTGATTTTCAGAAACCCAACCCATCCACTCTTTCCGCCCCATTAATTTTTGTCAATGTTCTTTATACAAAACTACAGTTTCTATCCAATTTTGAAGGAATTTTGACACGTGTACTTTAAAGCAAACAGAAAAGTACTGTCTACATTTGGTTTACAAAAATCCAACCCCTCTCCCTCTTACTCCCACCCATGATAACTTCTAAAGTTGTTTATAGAAACTTAGTTTTTATCAGATTTTTGATGGAACGCTGCACATGTATAAATTAAAACAAAGAGAAATGTACAAAAACATACCCACTCTCACCCATCACACTTCTTAAACAAAATTTATCCATGAAACGATTCAGTTTTTCGCGATGTCTTTCATTTATTTAGTACATGTAAATCTGTCTGTTTTTTATATGCATACCCAATTAATAAATATAAAGAGGCAATGGAACACATGCTGGGCAAAGCTAGACTACTATATAATTTCTAAGCTCACGCACTCACTCACTTCGATTGCTATTGGCTGTAGAACTGTGACGTCACGAGCAGGCGTTCTTTCACAACTTAACAACGACCAGAAATATTTTTGAAATTATTGGAGGTTAATTGCACAGTTTAATATCTAAGCAACTGTTATGGAATTATCCATAAAGTTTGCTTTTAGTACGTGTAAAACGTGTAAAAACTTTACAACTGAAAAAACGTGGAACTACAAGTACTTTTTTTTAACTGCTTAACGTCTCCTATAACAACTAGGTCTTTAGAGACGGGAAAGGATGGGGGGCAAGGAATGGGAAGGAATTCGGCCATGGCCTTTTGGAAGGAAGCATCCCGGCATTCACCTGGAGTGATTTGGGGAAACCATGGAAAACCCAAATCTGGATTCCCGGACGGGGATTCGAACCGCCGTCCTCCCGAATGCGAAGCCAGAACGCTAGCCATTACACCACCACGCTCGGTGAGAGTACTTTTCAATAACATGTCGCTAATGAAAGTAACAAAAAAACTTTTTAAACCCTAAAATACTCATGGTATCTCTGTAATCACGAATGCCAATCAACAATCCGGCTGATTTGAAATTTCAATTTGATGAAACTTTCGCTAATGTTGCTGCTTAACCAAGTTTATACATTGCGGTTTATTTGTTTATTGCGTATTTTACTGTCCACTTCCATTAATGGTCTTTGTTCCCGTTCGCTGTACGTGACTAATTGCGTTTTTTGAAGTGGATGTCAGGCAAAATATGTTACCAAATCGAGTATTTTGGTAATTCAATTCTACGGCGTTCCTTAACTGTTTAATAATCTGGAATCTGTTCTGTGGCCGATACGGACGCTGGGACCAAAGATTACATTACAATGCACACTCCGTTTAAACACAAATTTGGCCAAGTTAGGTAAACGTGTCATAATCTTTGACCCCAAAAACTGGATCTATTCTAGATCCGTGACGATACGCAAAAAACAGTCGCGGGCTTACACTAGTCTGATTAATAAACTTACTAAAACTAAAACAGTTTGTAGATAATAAGGATGTAAACTTAGAGAGAATATCACATTGGCAACTCCTTCTAATCCATTCAAGAGTCAGAACAAAAGAATTAATTGTACCTAACATGACGTTTGCAAAATCAAGTTATAAAATTAATGTTTATTTGTCTTTGTAACATATAATAATTTTTCACTATCATTATTATTCATACTGTGCGTATATATGCTAGACATAACACGTTTCAACATCCCAGAGGACGTTTCATAAAAGGTATCTATGGAACATGAGTAATAAGTAACAAAAAATAATAAATAACTAAAAACCATTAAATTTATGGACTTAATAAAAATTAGTAGTAATTTTTTTTCAGTTTCAGAACAGGGAAGACAAAAAAGTAATTACTTTGCCAATATAATAGCTGATTAGGAATAGTTTTGAGATTCTTCGTGGTCAAGTTCAAAACAAAACAAAAAATTAATCGGTGTACCTCATTGCGATTATATGGTAACAAACAATTAATTGATTACAAAAGCACTAAATCTGGTCACATTTAAGAAAAGGTCCTAGTAAAATAAAATTCAAAGTATTAACAACCATGCTAAATCCTTGAATGTTCAAACTTCAGACACCTGGTTATTTGTGTTGTGCAGAATTCTTACTGCTACTGATTCTATAAATTTGTTAACATCCTGCTATTTAACATTTGAATCCCTTCAATTTTCGTATACCTGGTTCCCTATGTCTAAGCAACACTCCCATTAAGCACTACACTCCACAAGTACTGTTTTTTGGGGGGCTTCCTGTATAATTTAACAAACGATATGAAAAAGCATGGGGATGTTCCAAATTCCATTAGATATACTGCTAGCCCCCTTCAAACGAATAGTAACCCGTGTTTGGTGATGTTATACATAGGATAAACCAGGATGGTATAATAACTTTGCTGTCGTATTGAAATCTTATCAAAACCTCTCACAAAGAGCTTTTGTTATATGTTACATACCGTCGGCAACGCTAGGGACGAAATGGGTTCAAATCCAGATTTCGATTGTCAACAGTTTCCCAAAATCACTTCAGACGAATGTCAAGATCATTTCTGCAAGAACGCCTTGACCGAATTCCTTCCCGTCCCTTGCTCCCCGTTTTATCCCGTCTCGTCGATGTCGACGAGGCATAAAGTCATAAGTAGGGTTTGGGTCTTTAGTACCAGTCATATTTTTTTTCTGCCTTCTTTTTGAGTTGAAATGCTGAATTAAACACAGAATCAAAGTTTCTGATTGTATTTTATGTAGAATATAAATGCATATTCAGACCATTTTCCTAGTTTTGGTCATATTTTGATAATATTTATGGTCATATGGTCATATTTTGAAGAAGAATCGCGTAGTTTTTTAATAGTACTGGATTTCACTATATATAGATGAGAAGAAAAAAGATAATTATTCCCAGAACTGTCATTCTGATATACAGGTGGGTAGAAAAAACTAATTTTCACTGTAGTCAGAATTCATCACTCAAGAATTAAAGTTATACATTAATGTCACGCTCTAAACCTAATGTTCCGCCCGCCTTATAATCTCGACAATGCAGCAGAAGCATGCCTGTGTAGAAACCACGTCGATCAATATCTTAACGAAATATTCTCAGTCATCGTTAAATCTGCAGTGGATCAGTGAGTGGAATTACCGTCATGCTGAAGATAAAATATTCTGAAAGTGCGAAGTTACGTAATGGAATTTAGAGAAGAGTATTATTCCGTAAATTATCTGAAATCAAACCGACTTCAACAAAACGTTTTAAAATTTAATTTCTCAAT
>JARYHS010008946.1:0-21980 GCA_031002005.1 Vandiemenella viatica | reverse complement strand
TTATGAAGAAATTATTCTTGAAGTATGAAAAACAAATTTAATTTCGTAAGATAAGTTTAATAAAAAAATGGAAATTTTATTTAATCGTTCTAATATTTATCTACAGATTAAAATTATGAATGCAGTCTAATATTCTCGAAATAGTATTCTTGTAAATTAGCGTCAAATCATCATTATATTTCATGGTGGGGATAGTAGCCATGTGTGATCAGCAAGTCGCCAGTCTCTGACTTAATAGCCCATTTGAAAAAAAATTACGGAACTTCAATGTCATAATTGCTTTATTACAATATTCTTGGCAGACTAGTGTGTTCATGACAGCACCTCTTTAAAATTCCACCTTTTTTGCAGGAGAGCACTGTAAATTCTAACCTAGACTAATTGTTCTCAGTAATTGCTTCAACTTGCTTATCAAAGAATGTTAATAAACCGTAGTGTATTTAATAGTGGGTAGAGTTTTCTTTCCGTAAATAAGAGATATTTTTCGTAATTAAATCTGTTACATCGCCTCTCATCTTCCAACAACTAATTGCTTTTCCCCTTCCTTTAAAGTATGTCTTTGAAGAATATACCAGAAAGGAAGATGTAAAAAATTGTTTTAAAGGATACCTTTCCGGTTAAAGAAAAAGCAACGATATGAATTTAATAAAACTGAATATAAATGAAACCTTATTTCAGTAATTAAATTTCATATTCTCCGGTGCGGGCCAGATGTAGATGTACGTAATTTAAAACGAGTTGTAGAGAATATTTTAAGGAACTCTTATGATTCAATTCGTCGAGTAGATAAGAGGTAAATTAAAATAACCAATGGCACGTTTACGTGCAAGATTCTGAGTAGTGTCCCGAAAATAAAAAATAAATCCTTGAATATTAATCGTCAGTCACATATTCCGAAGGTCAACTGGGTATCTATTTGAATCTTTGCTCTAGGGCAAGGAATCTATAGAAACAAAATAGTAAACTTATCCTATGAATCATATGTTGCTATGTTAGCCATAATTTGAACTACTGAAAAATTTAACAATGCAAGAATTAAAGTTTCAGGCTCTAAAATGACTGAATGACTTTGATTTAGTTAGGATTTGTACTACCATGCTCATATTAATCCGAACGACCTGAATCGCACATCGCTAAATTTCCTCCTGGGAATTATTCAACCAATTATACACAACTGCAAAGACAGTCCTATACCCGGTAGGTGGTACACTCATGTTACTGTGAAAATTTGTCACGTACTCGACCCACAAAAAACGGAATACATTTCAATTTATTCGTTTCATAAACTTGATTAGTGATTACAGTAAGGCAACAAATGTATTACACAGACATTAAATGAGTTGATTTGTACTTTTCTAATTCATTTGAGAGTTATTTAGTGTCAATAACTAGTAAAAAAGTCACCGCTTTCAAACAAAATGTTAGTTCTGAACAAGAGGTAGGACACGAAACAATTTATGTATTACATTCGTCTTCAAAAACATAAAATAACAAGAAATTTAATACAAAAAATGATGTTTGCACTGGATTTAAATTTGTGGAAACGTTACAGAGTTATTGGATGCAGCTGTCTGCTACATGGCAATACATTTACAAAATTAATTACTTTAGTATTAATTTAACGAATCTACTTGCCCTAACGTTCTGTTATCCGGTTCTACTCATAAGTTCGTTTTTGAACCTACAGAACGTAAAAAAAAACCATTAACTTAAAGAATTATTAATTAAATATTGACGGTAGCATGAGATCGAAATCAGTGAGATATGCGTTCGTAAAAAAAAAAAAAAAAAAAAAAAAAAAAAAAAGGTTTTTGGATGTATTTTAGCGAATGAAAACTGATTTTGTCTCATTACAACTATCCTTAAAGATCCTTAAAACATTGAACATTGCTACCTTTCTTAAAAAAACTTATAAAAAATTTAGAGTCCAGCTTTTTCAGTATTTGATTGAAAATCAACTTCATTAGTGAATATGGCAAAATTTTACACATTGCATTTCCGTATTCGCCTGCTGGTGTAAAGGTGGAAGGTATATCAAAAAATTATGGGCTGGAAGCTTCCGTAATTAACAATATTGTGCGGCTATTGATGGTCACGAGTGGTGTTAATGATGTATATTATGTATCATGTTCTATTGGTGGCATCAGCTTATTCTTGTAGGCCTACCTCTTACTCCGATCTAATGCTAATATTACTCCTACTCCTCCCGCAAGTAGACGGTAAAAAATTCTCACTGAAGTAAAAAAATAAAACTATAATCCGGAGCAAAAGATAAAGAAAATAAAACAACTAAACATCAATAGTGGATGGGTGAAATATAACAAGTTGATTCTAACGCCTAGTTTAATGATGTACAGCTAACATTTTTTTTTTTTTTTTTTTTTTTAACGTGTATGTGTTGTTTATTGAATTTAATGCTTCAAGGAAGAACAGGACAGTTCTGCAACGCGGAAAAATGTTGCCGAACGAGTAGTTATGAGCTGGTAAATCTCTAACGCTGTGGGTCGCTCAGATTGGCCGATGCCGAGCAGGAAGATTAGTGGCTAGGAAGCGCCCAGTCTCGCGGAAGAAAGGTACGCGGTTCGAGTCGGGCTTCGGGCACGAGTGGTTTAATGAAGTGTTACGTTCCCTTCGTGTTTCCCGTATGTCAGGAGACTAACAGCACACGATTCACTGATTGGGATGTAAAAATAAAAGATTTGTTGCCTGGATAGATCAAATAATCCAACTTCCTTTTTGTAGTTATCTTTTCAGTTGAGTCTTTAATATATCTTTTGTAATGACACGGGAAATATTAGCTGTGTAAGAACAAATTTAGGTCTCACTATTTAAGTAGGATCGATTCCACGTTCACTAAAGTCATTCTGGGAACTCTACGAAAACCGAAGTCTCGATGGCTGTACCGTGTATTCAAAATTGTTACTATCTAATTTCGATGCAAATAGTTATGAATCACCTACTACGTTCGGATTTTCATTCCTGTATTTGGTTTGCAAGTGGATCTCTGAATTTTTTTATGATAATAGAACCATAAAAACAAAGAATGATTCCATGGAAGGCATAACTCAGTCTTTTAACTGAGGAATGCTAGGAAATGTTTTGATACAATTTCAAACACTTCTGCTTAGCAGTTGTTGAATGTAATACAATTAAGACATCTTTGCATCTGTAGATTTTCATATACTGAATCCTGTGTATGGTGATGTATCGTTAAAGCTTGAATTAAAAGCCGAATTAATTTCATAACTCTGGAATTTGTAAAACTTAAAACTTATAAACTTTTCATAAAAGTCAGCTTGTAAATGTTTGTAATGTCAGTGATCATCTGTTTTATATTTATTTGAAACACTGAAAAAAGTACGCTTCAGACTGGAACTAAATTATTGATTGGTATTCATTTACCTAAACTAACCACAAAAGATTTTGTTTTCACTATCTCAGAAGGACGAAATTTAATACACCGTAGTCATATTAACCAACAAACATTTGGAAAAAAAGAGGAGCGCTTGTATACGAATCTTACGTTCAATTCATCCGGAGAAAATTTTTGCAGTTGCCAAATTACAAAAAGATTTCGTCCAAAGGTAAAAAATAAATAAACAATGCTAAAAGAACTTGCTAAAACAATGATTCTTGCTTTATTTGAAGTTTTGGATAGAAAAAGAAATATTGTGCAATCCAGTAAAGATTACGTGTCAGATGAGAAGACAACACTAAGTGGAGGAATAAACTGTAAAACAATTTTATAATGTATCCTTCTTACTCTCCACAAGTGGTGTGTGAAATTGAAATTGTGATCGAAAGCAGATATTTTGTTGTTTACATAGAGCATTAAACCGCTCAGTGTTTCCTCGTCCGAAATTCGTCTTCTGCGACGACATTCTAGCTGCTTTAACAGCTCACAGTGTTTAATCTCATGTAACTGTGTGTTTGTCATGATACTATTGCTGAAAGTAACATCATTATGTCTCTGCGCTAGTTTCGAATAAAACTAGTAGCTACAGAGTAGTGAAAAATTTGATAACCGAGGACAAACGATTGAATTTTGTAGTTACTGCAGCAACATGAAGATGACTACGTAATATGATTAATAATCGTTTTCCGATGTTTGCATAGTTATATTATATACTCAATAATTCTGAATTATTTCTCAGTAGCTGTAATCTCATTTCTGTTATGTGGATTTTTCGCGGTGCAACTACGACGGTTAAACTCAGAGACTTAAGCAGTAAAACTGTTTACATTCCTACTTACAGTTGCAGTGTTCCGTTAAAAATTTTAAAACGTGGCTTGTAGTCTATTTTAAAACCTTCTTTAGCCAAGCATATTTTATACCACCAGAAATTATCCTCCACAATTATTTTATGGTATTTTGCAATGCCGGAGAGGTGAGCAGTAACGTTCTGGCCTTACATTCGGGAGGACGCCGATTCCAATCCCTGTTCGGTCATCCATGATTTCACCAAATCACTCCAGGTTTAATCAAAAGGAAATGAGCGAATTTCTTCCTTGCAATAAGTACTTTCCCGCCTCTAATGACCTCGACGTCGACGTTACATATGAGTTGGTGTGTGTTACTATAAAGTTTCACATTTTGAAGCTTCCCTGATTTTGAGATCATTCTTGTTCTTGTTCTTCTTCTTCCAATGTAGTGTTAGACCAGGTGGGCTGTTACAGTCTCAATATAATTCTTGCATATAATAAGCATTAAAATAGGTGACGACTGATAAACATTCCAGCACTTGTTTCTCATTCAAAAATGGAGTTGAATATTTGAGTGAAGTAACGTGGGACTTATGTCTGGTAGCAGAGTATCAGGAAAGTGAAAACAAGTTATTTATAGAAACGGGGAAGAAGGAAGTTCATATTTCCGCAAAACGGAAAGATTAGCTAGTGGCCTAGCGTTAATCATTCCTTGGGATAAGTTACTAGTTGAAAAGACTCTTGGACATTACAAATACAGGACTGTCCTAATTACGAATTGTGACACACCTTCATTCTTATCGCTGAAATTAGCAGTTTGGTATTCGCTGAAACAAATAATACTAAGTACTCTAAAACCTGGAAATAACTCTTTAAATCACACAGGTTGTTCCAAATTATGAATGAACAAACTTTTTACCTTAGCAGGAGTGGAAGCCTTCGGAATCGAGGATGAATTCTTGTAATTTCACATTAAAATAAATGACTTTCTTTTTTTGTTATCTGTCTTCCAATGGGTTGCATGCAATCCTCTATATAGTTTTGTCGCGATCTAATCACTTCGTCTCCGCAAACTTATTATAACAACGCGGTCTGCTTTACATATTTTAATCTTCGTTCCTCAACTATTCTCGCCACTAACAGATGAGACATTTTTTTTCATACTTCACCTGTCCGCATGAATGTGACGATGTGCGCATTCTTGTATGACGATACATTTCGGTAATTAAAATTATTTTACTTATCAGGTTCTCTACCGCGACGCAGATTGTTTGATATTTGATCTTTCAAATTATTGTTGTTTAGATATAATCTCCGTTATATGATTCTTTTAGTTTAATTTTTACAATGGACTTCGCTTAAACAAGCTGTTTTTAATGCAAGCTATTATTGATATCAGACCGATGGGATAAGGACATTCGCAGGGTTGTCGGAGTTAACTGGCAGAGGATTGCCCAAGATCGTGCGACCTGGAGAAGACTGCACAATTTATAACTGAAATCATGACTGTAAGAGGCCACATCAGCAAATGATTGAACTGGCTGATAGTTTTTTTTTTTTAACTGCTTTACGTCCCTCAACAGCGAGGTCTTTAGGGACGGGTGGGTGATAGTGATAATGATTATTGATGTCAATTTTTTTCTTTGACTTTATTTCTGGCTGCCGCTGAAAAATTCTATCACTCTTATTTTGCACAATCTGGCATCAATGTCATCCCAGGCAACAGTAACGCAATGCTGGCTCCGCCTCCTCGCAATTTCATTGGTGGATATTTTATTCAGAGCCATCTATACTGCAGATTTTTCATTTCCTTAAGTCAATGCAGGAAACAATTGGCTAACAGGTAGGAATTAAGCTCCTCCCACTGACGATTATTATTGGCAGAACAGATCATCAACCTTCCATTACATTTCTATAATACTTTACCAAAATTCAGATCTTGAAACGTATCCCAAGAGTTGTAATTAACGGGATTGCATTAAAGTGAGGCAGGAAACAGGCTCAATGCTATATATTACTACGGTTGATTAGCATAAAACTATAACGATAAGATTGTTATACTCATTTTGATAATTCCTTCGGATAATATTTCACTCATATATCTGGTCAGTCCACAAACCAAGGGATAATCATGTTCCATGAGGTAGAATTTTTAGTACTACGAAACTACAGAAACAAGAAATTATTTCGGAAGTGTCTCTCTCCAAGATGGATTGAATGAAACAGTCTTCCTTCGCTGCGTTGTATACACCTATACGAGGAAAGTAGCACCGAGCGTGCGGTGGTCCTATGGTTAGCGTTCTGGGCTGCTGAGCGAGCGGTTACGAGTTCAAATCCAAGTAGTTCTTATTTTTTTTTTTAATTTTGTAATTTATCATTACATGTATTTTCTTTTTAAGCGTATCGAAACTGCACATTGCTTATGAGTATAAGGTATCCATGATTCTTTCCTAACTGCGTCAGGAAATAAGATAAAGATCTGCGAAACTACCCAATGTTTCGTAACTAATAGCCAACGTAAGCATGAAAGATTTGCGGCGGCAGAACTGACGAAAATCTACACAGGTTTCAAGCCGCGCCGAAATCATATCATCTGTCCCTTTTCAAACGACACACATTTTTCCAAAATAATTATTTCACAGTAGAACGATCATCGCGTTTCAGAAAGAAATTTTTTACAAGAGGAATTATTGCTCTCTTTGTAGGTGGACGATAATGATTATGCACTATATAAATAAATGAGAGTTAATCGCGTAGAACTAAATATTATCACAGCAACAAATCAAACGACCATTGTCACTAAAAAATTTACAACCAGATTATTATCGTAGGACAAAAATAAATTCTTTTATATCTGGTATAAGTAATGAAAGTTATTGAGAATCGGGCTTAAAGACAGGGAGTTCTTAAATTACCGTTTTTCCCGTTTTCTACAATGCTGTTAGTTGTTTCTGACACTATTACTTCATGATCTTTACAGCATTGGGATTTATTAAATACTGGGGATAAATGCTCATTATTTAACAAGGCCTGCTTTATTCTTTGTTTGGAATAACATAAATAAATTCAAGCATTTGGCGAATGAGGATGTCGCCGTTCGCGTGATTGATCTTTAGTCTCCGGTATAAAGTGGAACGCTCAAGTTTTGTCACCCGTCACCCGTCATAATCGACTCCATAATCGCCTAGGTCTCAAGGATTCAAACAAACACAGTCTACCGGTAAAGTAAGGTTGATAATGACTAAAGACCGGAAGACCGAGCGTGGCGTGTGAGTCCAGGCAAATGCTGGGATGATTCTTATAGAAGGCCATGGCCGTTCCCTTCTTTAATAAATTCAACATCGATGAAACGTAAAGCAATAAACAAAAAAATAAGGATAGGGAGGAGGTATTGTTAATAGATTTCAAGCCAGCTGCGACCTCCTCAATAAATTTAGCCAGATCTTTATTTATGATTTTACGCCTCGTTGACATAGAGGTGATTATTGGCTGGATAGGAGTAGTGGCAAGGATTTCGGCCATGCCCTTGTAAAGAACCCATCCGGTATTCATATGGAGTGATTTGGGGAAACCTTGGAAACCAAAATTCTGCATGGCCGAACTTGGATTCGAACCTATGTCCTCCCGAATAAGAGATCAGAACGTAAACGATTTTCAGACGACGCCTAGTCATTCACAAGCCGTCACAGCACCGACAAACGCGTGTTCAGAAATGGTAATGATGTAGAAAAATAGATATTTGTTCAACCTCTAAAACGGTAAATAAATAAAATAAAATAATTTGATTCTTTATCTATGAATGCTTGGGAGACGTTACTTTTTGTATTGCCCTCATGCAATTAACATGGATTCCCACCGTTTTTTCAATTACCAGCTGTAAGTTGGATAATTGTGAAACCAACAAAAACTTTTGCCAAATGTTCTGCTCGTGTTGAATTATTACGTGTATTATTTACGCGTTATAAAGGTATTCTTCCTTGCCGAAGGAAGTAGGAAAGTTAAGACTACTTCCTGGTAAGCGTTGTCATATTTACTTTCTGCGATGTTGCCACGATGTTCTGCCTAGTAGTAGAGCTGTAGCAATTTCCCTATACAAGAAATAGTGTCTCATAGCTGGACACACACATCGGCGAAATGAAAAATTATTTATGTTCCAGTCTCATCTAGAATATTTTCATTTAAATGATTACTTCTCTTGTAACAGTTCGATTCTTTATACAGATTACTATTTAATCACGGAATGTGGTATCTATATGTATATATTTTCTTTGGTCATATAATTGATGAAGCACCAGCTTCTGAAAGTCCAGGTGTCTGAGTGGTAACGCGCTGGGCTGTGAACATGCTGGTTCTCGGTTCAACCCCAGGTGCTGCAATTTTTTTTTTTCATTCTTTATCTCCTTTTCACTTGTTGCAAAATACATATCATTTAACTAAGTTTATATATGTTTCGTGGTCAATTGGAACAGTTGAAAAGAATCATAAAATTAATGTTTTGGCTGAAATGAGAAAGTGTCAACGCATCATGTTTCAGTAGGAACTCAAAGCCAGTTTTCCTATAAATTTAATTTAACCATTACGATTTGTGCCACTCAACTTTACCAATTTTTTTTGGAGTGCTGATGGCAAAGGCGGGAGATTGATGATTGGGGTAATGATGGCTGTTTAAAAAAAACAAGGACCTAAATCAAACTAATGTGCGGTTTTTGTAGCTAATGTTCCTGTTGGACACAGTGGTATTAGCAAGCAAATCAGAATTGAAAAAATGTGAGTAGTTATTATTACGAAAACAAAAAATCATCATTGACGAATAACATGCTAATGCGAGGTTCCGTATTTAACAAAATGCTGCACCTACTAGTAATCAGTAATGATATAATTGATGTATATCCTCAATATAATGACATGATAACCTTTTTTCCGAAATCTGAAATTGCAAGAAAAAAACAGGAAATTTGAGGAAGGAGGAAAGATAATGCCAGGCTGGTTATAAGTTGATGTTACCTTAGCTTCTGTCTCTGGTAATCCAGTGGCCTAAGAAAGAATTTGTAGGAAGATATATTCACAGAAATAGGCTGGATATACAGGATAACAGTTTTAAGAGTCCTTATTTTCATTAAAATCCACATACAGAACTATTGATTTCTGCGACAAGTCACTTCACATTTCGTAATTACGAAATTCTTCAGTCCTGCTTTTCATTTCTGTTTTAATGTTTCTTCATTCCACATACCACGATGCTATCATAATACATTCAGGTAAAATGAAATCTGAATTATAAATTACTTTGGCAGCCTAGTGAAAGTCTCTTTGCTGTGTATTAGGCTTGAGTCGTGGCTATACCGTGGGATCCGAACAACTGATTGTCCTTGACTACTGACATGAACAAAGTAAATTCAGTAAAAATTCATTTAGACCAAGTGATTTGAGAACCCATGATACTGCCATTTCTTTCCATCTGCCATAACCATTAAGCTCCCAGACTGCTGCCCATAACTGTTAGAACAAAGGAATTATTAAATCTCATTACATTTGATAAATAAAGAAGACACACTTCTAGAAGGTAGTACTGAAACCGACACTGATGGTGATATACAAAAGAATTCATATACAATAATTACCAAGAGTCCATTCATTTAGTAAACTGGAAGGAAAGCTCGAAAGCAAGGCCAGTGCTTACCAAAATTTCCGCCTACTTATGCGGAAACAGGAAATTATGAACGTCCTTCTTCTATAAATAACCTGTGTTTCACTTTCCTGATACTCTGCTATCAAGCATTAAGAGACACTTTATTTCACTCCAATATTCAACTATATTCTTAAATGAGAAACAAGTGCTGTAATGCTCTCACTCGTAGATTTTTTAAGACTGTCGTCTAGATTATTTATAAAATTCATCCATTCATTCTATACGAATATTCATTGTGTTAGAGAAAATAAAAATGTACCCAAATTTCTTTTAATCTAGACACAAACGTCAATTCTGCTGTGAATCCGAGCGAACGATGGACTGATAAAAGCTATAGCAGTTTAACCGAACCGTCAGAATTTAATTATTCGAAGCGTTAAAGATCCTTGTAATTATTAGTTTACAGTGATATGGGTGGGCCGCGATCTGCAGCCAATGAATTCCAAACAAATCGGAGGATCTACCCAATAACGAGTCTTCTGAAGTGGCTCTAGATAGTGCTAACTTCATCTATCAGCTGACACGTAATTTTTACTTAACAACATAGTAGTTTATCTGTTACCAAAACGTTACGCAAAATAAGTGTCACTATTTCTATCTGTTATTTTATGATTTTTATCTTGGGACAAAATCTTTCAGAAATTTAGAAACTGATAGCTTTTAGCTTAGAATAAATGAAACGTAGGATATTTATAAAACCACTCCTCTTCCTTGTGGATGTTACGACGTCAATATCCTGGCTATCGTTCTTTTACAACTATGAGGAAACAAACTACTTGCTTGAAACTTTGGCTAAATGAATTTACATCCAATATCCTGATTTGTACTGTAAGACTGGATTGTTACTCATTTCAGTATTCTGAAATGGATTGTGTTTGACTTTAGCATCACTTCAGCGTACAACAGGTTAATATGTCAATACATACAGATACCAGTAGTTCTAAATTAAATCTTGTTTGCGTTACTATTCAGCAAACGAATAGGAAATTAATCCAATAATATTTTGGTTGAATGATGGATTGTTTCATTGATTGAATTATACGGATGTTTGACTGATTTATTAATATCAAAAAATTTTGAGCCTCACTTTTAAAAATGTTTGTCAGTAATGTTTAGACTCAATTACAAATCATATATTTACATTAATTCATAGCCGAACGAATTGGATGAAGGGTAAAGTTTAGCAGTGATATTAGACAGTACTCAATTCACATTCACGATACAGTCATCAAAATTTCGGTTTAAATTTATAAAAAAATACGAAATATGAAATTTCCCTTCTCAAGGACCGAGGGCGTTTTTTTTTTTTTTTTTTTTTTTTTTTACATTGCTTAAAAACTAATTTCTTCCGAGCCATTGCATTAATAATGACTTTACTAAAGAATAACAACGAAAATGCAGACATATGTGGCTTTTGCTTCTCATTAAGTGTATAATATGTTTTCACTGTCCCGTGTACAAGCAACACAAGATAAACATAACGCTCATAAAACCACTTTTGCCCACGTCCTGACACGAACCGTGGAACCGTGAGACAACTCAATAGATTCCGGGATCAGCATGGCATCCGCGAATCTGAGCCACTTACAGTACCATCCTCACTGGTATTATATTGAGGATATACATCAATTACATCATTACTGATTACTAGTAGGTGCAGCATTTTGTTAAGTACGGAACTTCGCATTAGCATGTTATTCGTCAATGATGATTTTTTGTTTTCGTAATAATAACTACTCACATTTTTTCAATTCTGATTTGCTTGCTAATACCACTGTGTCCAACAGGAACATTAGCTACAAAAACCGCACATTAGTTTGATTTAGGTCCTTGTTTTTTTTTAAACAGCCATCATTACCCCAATCATCAATCTCCCGCCTTTGCCATCAGCACTCCAAAAAAAATTGGTAAAGTTGAGTGGCACAAATCGTAATGGTTAAATTAAATTTATAGGAAAACTGGCTTTGAGTTCCTACTGAAACATGATGCGTTGACACTTTCTCATTTCAGCCAAAACATTAATTTTATGATTCTTTTCAACTGTTCCAATTGACCACGAAACATATATAAACTTAGTTAAATGATATGTATTTTGCAACAAGTGAAAAGGGAGATAAAGAATGAAAAAAAAAAATTGCAGCACCTGGGGTTGAACCGAGAACCAGCATGTTCACAGCCCAGCGCGTTACCACTCAGACACCTGGACTTTCAGAAGCTGGTGCTTCATCAATTATATGACCAAAGAAAATATATACATATAGATACCACATTCCGTGATTAAATAGTAATCTGTATAAAGAATCGAACTGTTACAAGAGAAGTAATCATTTAAATGAAAATATTCTAGATGAGACTGGAACATAAATAATTTTTCATTTCGCCGATGTGTGTGTCCAGCTATGAGACACTATTTCTTGTATAGGGAAATTGCTACAGCTCTACTACTAGGCAGAACATCGTGGCAACATCGCAGAAAGTAAATATGACAACGCTTACCAGGAAGTAGTCTTAACTTTCCTACTTCCTTCGGCAAGGAAGAATACCTTTATAACGCGTAAATAATACACGTAATAATTCAACACGAGCAGAACATTTGGCAAAAGTTTTTGTTGGTTTCACAATTATCCAACTTACAGCTGGTAATTGAAAAAACGGTGGGAATCCATGTTAATTGCATGAGGGCAATACAAAAAGTAACGTCTCCCAAGCATTCATAGATAAAGAATCAAATTATTTTATTTTATTTATTTACCGTTTTAGAGGTTGAACAAATATCTATTTTTCTACATCATTACCATTTCTGAACACGCGTTTGTCGGTGCTGTGACGGCTTGTGAATGACTAGGCGTCGTCTGAAAATCGTTTACGTTCTGATCTCTTATTCGGGAGGACATAGGTTCGAATCCAAGTTCGGCCATGCAGAATTTTGGTTTCCAAGGTTTCCCCAAATCACTCCATATGAATACCGGATGGGTTCTTTACAAGGGCATGGCCGAAATCCTTGCCACTACTCCTATCCAGCCAATAATCACCTCTATGTCAACGAGGCGTAAAATCATAAATAAAGATCTGGCTAAATTTATTGAGGAGGTCGCAGCTGGCTTGAAATCTATTAACAATACCTCCTCCCTATCCTTATTTTTTTGTTTATTGCTTTACGTTTCATCGATGTTGAATTTATTAAAGAAGGGAACGGCCATGGCCTTCTATAAGAATCATCCCAGCATTTGCCTGGACTCACACGCCACGCTCGGTCTTCCGGTCTTTAGTCATTATCAACCTTACTTAACTGGTAGACTGTGTTTGTTTGAATCCTTGAGACCTAGGCGATTATGGAGTCGATTATGACGGGTGACGGGTGACAAAACTTGAGCGTTCCACTTTATACCGGAGACTAAAGATCAATCACTGCGAACAGGCGACATCCTCATTCGCCAAATGCTTGAATTTATTTATGTTATTCCAAACAAAGAATAAAGCAGGCCTTGTTAAATAATGAGCATTTATCCCCAGTATTTAATAAATCCCAATGCTGTAAAGATCATGAAGTAATAGTGTCAGAAACAACTAACAGCATTGTAGAAAACGGGAAAAACGGTAATTTAAGAACTCCCTGTCTTTAAGCCCGATTCTCAATAACTTTAATTACTTATACCAGATATAAAAGAATTTATTTTTGTCCTACGATAATAATCTGGTTGTAAATTTTTTAGTGACAATGGTCGTTTGATTTGTTGCTGTGATAATATTTAGTTCTACGCGATTAACTCTCATTTATTTATATAAGTGCATAATCACTTATCGTCCACCTACAAAGAGAGCAATAATTCCTCTTGTAAAAAATTTCTTTCTGAAACGCGATGATCGTTCTACTGTGAAATAATTATTTTGGAAAAATGTGTGTCGTTTGAAAAGGGACAGATGATATGATTTCGGCGCGGCTTGAAACCTGTGTAGATTTTCGTCAGTTCTGCCGCCGCAAATCTTTCATGCTTACGTTGGCTATTAGTTACGAAACATTGGGTAGTTTCGCAGATCTTTATCTTATTTCCTGACGCAGTTAGGAAAGAATCATGGATACCTTCTACTCATAAGCAATGTGCAGTTTCGATACGCTTAAAAAGAAAATACATTTAATGATAAATTACAAAATTAAAAAAAAAAAAAGAACTACTTGGATTCGAACTCGTAACCGCTCGCTCAGCAGCCCAGAACGCTAACCATAGGACCACCGCACGCTCGGTGCTACTTTCCTCGTATAGGTGTATACAACGCAGCGAAGGAAGACTGTTTCATTCAATCCATCTTGGAGAGAGACACTTCCGAAATAATTTCTTGTTTCTGTAGTTTCGTAGTACTAAAAATTCTACCTCATGTAACATGATTATCCCTTGGTTTGTGGACTGACCAGATATATGAGTGAAATATTATCCGAAGGAATTATCAAAATGAGTATAACAATCTTATCGTTATAGTTTTATGCTAATCAACCGTAGTAATATATAGCATTGAGCCTGTTTCCTGCCTCACTTTAATGCAATCCCGTTAATTACAACTCTTGGGATACGTTTCAAGATCTGAATTTTGGTAAAGTATTATAGAAATGTAATGGAAGGTTGATGATCTGATCTGCCAATTGTTAGCCAATTGTTTCCTGCATTGACTTAAGGAAATGAAAAATCTGCAGTATAGATGGCTCTGAATAAAATATCCACCAATGAAATTGCGAGGAGGCGGAGCCAGCATTGCGTTACTGTTGCCTGGGATGACATTGATGCCAGATTGTGCTAGAATTTTTCAGCGGCAGCCAGAAATAAAGTCATAGAAAAAAATTTACATCAATAATCATTATCACTATCACCCACCCGTCCCTAAAGACCTCGCTGTTGAGGGACGTAAAGCAGTTAAACAAAAAAAAAAAACTATCAGCCAGTTCAATCATTTGCTGATGTGGCCTCTTACAGTCATGATTTCAGTTATAAATTGTGCAGTCTTCTCCAGGTCGCACGATCTTGGGCAATCCTCTGCCAGTTAACTCCGAC
The DNA here is from genome assembly GCA_031002005.1 of Vandiemenella viatica. Classification (NCBI taxonomy): domain Eukaryota; kingdom Metazoa; phylum Arthropoda; class Insecta; order Orthoptera; family Morabidae; genus Vandiemenella; species Vandiemenella viatica. Next base: position 7,046 of record JARYHS010008946.1, on the reverse strand, counting down.
AACCCTGCGAATGTCCTTATCCCATCGGTCTGATATCAATAATAGCTTGCATTAAAAACAGTTTGTTTAAGCGAAGTCCATTGTAAAAAAAACTAAAAGAATCATATAACGGAGATTATATCTAAACAACAATAATTTGAAAGATCAAATATCAAACAATCTGCGTCGCGGTAGAGAACCTGATAAGTAAAATAATTTTAATTACCGAAATGTATCGTCATACAAGAATGCGCACATCGTCACATTCATGCGGACAGGTGGAGTATGAAAAAACAATGTCTCATCTGTTAGTGGCGAGAATAGTTGAGGAACGAAGATTAAAATATGTAAAGCAGACCGCGTTGTTATAATAAGTTTGCGGAGACGAAGTGATTAGATCGCGATAAAACTACACAGACGGAAAAAAAAAATCCCAACACCAAGAAAAAATTATTGTAGAGTAATGAAATTTGGACAATGCATTTGTCAAGTTAACATGTTTAATTGATTAAATTTTCAAGATCACAGGTTAATTTAAGCTCAAGAAAATGCATTTCAAATGTGAAATACTGTTAAATTAATAGCCGGTGTAACCTCCAGAATTTTGAATGCAAGCCTGCAAACGTGAATGCATTGTGTCATACAGGTTTCGAATGTCACTTTGTGGTATGGAGTTCCATGCTTGTTGTACTTGTGCTGTCAATACTGGGACGGTCAGTGCTGGCTGTGGATGATGCTGGAGTTGTCGTCCAATGATATCCCATACGTGTTCAATTGGAGACAGATCTGGTGATCTCGCAGGCCAAGGTAACATGTCGACACTCTGTAGAGCACGTTGCGAGACAACAGCGGTATGAGGGCGAGCGTTATCCTGTTGAAAAACTCCCCCTTGAATGCTGTTCATGAATGGCAGCACTACAGGTTGAATTACCAGACTGACGTACAAATTTGCAGTCAGTGTGTTTGGTATAACCACAAGAGTGCTCCTGCTGTCATAGGAAATTGCTCCCCAGACCATGACTCCAGGTGTAGGTCCAGTGTGTCTAGGCCGCAGACAGTTTGGTTGCAGGCGTTCCCCTGGCCTCCTTCTGACCAACACTCGGCCATCACTGGCACCAAGGCAGAACCTGCTTTCATCAGAAAACACAACAGATCTCCACTCCGTCCTCCAATGAGCTCTGGCTTGACACCACTGGAGTCGCAAACGGCGATGGCTTGTAGTCAGTGGAATGCACGCTACAGGGCGCCTGGCTCGGAGCTGTCCTTGAAGTAACCGATTTCTAACAGTTCGTTGTGTCACTGTGGTACCAACTGCAGCTCGAATTTCTGCCGCAGACGCATTACGATGCGCCACAGCTGTACGCCGAATACGGCGGTCTTCCCTCTCAGTAGTGCCACGTGGCCTCCCGGAACCCGGTCTTCTTGAGGCAGTACCATCCCTTGACCACTGCACCCAACAATCATGCACAGTGGATACATTCCGGCCAAGTCTTTCTGCAATATCGCGAAAAGAAAATCCACCTTCTCGTAGCCCTATTACACGACCTCGTTCAAACTCGGTGAGCTGTTGATAATGGCTTCTTCGTCTTCTTAAAGGCATTCTTGGCTAACATCAACTCACTATGTCAAATCTCAGCGGTAAATAACGTTCACAAACTTTACAGCGCGTATTTAAAACAAACCTGATTTGCAAGCTCTGAGTAGCGCTACTAGCGCCACACTTATGCGCGAAGCGCGAAATTTGAATCGATGTCATCTTTCAGATGTATAAACACGCCTACCAAATTTCGTTTATCTAACACAAGTCTTTCTTGGTGTTGGGATTTTTTTTTCCGTCTGTGTATATAGAGGATTGCATGCAACCCATTGGAAGACAGATAACAAAAAAAGAAAGTCATTTATTTTAATGTGAAATTACTAGAATTCATCCTCGATTCCGAAGGCTTCCACTCCTGCTAAGGTAAAAAGTTTGTTCATTCATAATCTGGGACAACCTGTGTGATTTAAAGAGTTATTTCCAGGTTTTAGAGTACTTAGTATTATTTGTTTCAGCGAATACCAAACTGCTAATTTCAGCGATAAGAATGAAGGTGTGTCACAATTCGTAATTAGGACAGTCCTGTATTTGTAATGTCCAAGAGTCTTTTCAACTAGTAACTTATCCCAAGGAATGATTAACGCTAGGCCACTAGCTAATCTTTCCGTTTTGCGGAAATATGAACTTCCTTCTTCCCCGTTTCTATAAATAACTTGTTTTCACTTTCCTGATACTCTGCTACCAGACATAAGTCCCACGTTACTTCACTCAAATATTCAACTCCATTTTTGAATGAGAAACAAGTGCTGGAATGTTTATCAGTCGTCACCTATTTTAATGCTTATTATATGCAAGAATTATATTGAGACTGTAACAGCCCACCTGGTCTAACACTACATTGGCAGAAGAAGAACAAGAACAAGAATGATCTCAAAATCAGGGAAGCTTCAAAATGTGAAACTTTATAGTAACACACACCAACTCATATGTAACGTCGACGTCGAGGTCATTAGAGGCGGGAAAGTACTTATTGCAAGGAAGAAATTCGCTCATTTCCTTTTGATTAAACCTGGAGTGATTTGGTGAAATCATGGATGACCGAACAGGGATTCGAATCGGCGTCCTCCCGAATGTAAGGCCAGAACGTTACTGCTCACCTCTCCGGCATTGCAAAATACCATAAAATAATTGTGGAGGATAATTTCTGGTGGTATAAAATATGCTTGGCTAAAGAAGGCTTTAAAATAGACTGCAAGCCACGTTTTAAAATTTTTAACGGAACACTGCAACTGTAAGTAGGAATGTAAACAGTTTTACTGTTTAAGTCTCTGAGTTTAACCGTCGTAGTTGCACCACGAAAAATCCACATAACAGAAATGAGATTACAGCTACTGAGAAATAATTCAGAATTATTGAGTATATAATATAACTATGCAAACATCGGAAAACGATTATTAATCATATTACGTAGTCATCTTCATGTTGCTGCAGTAACTACAAAATTCAATCGTTTGTCCTCGGTTATCAAATTTTTCACTACTCTGTAGCTACTAGTTTTATTCGAAACTAGCGCAGAGACATAATGATGTTACTTTCAGCAATAGTATCATGACAAACACACAGTTACATGAGATTAAACACTGTGAGCTGTTAAAGCAGCTAGAATGTCGTCGCAGAAGACGAATTTCGGACGAGGAAACACTGAGCGGTTTAATGCTCTATGTAAACAACAAAATATCTGCTTTCGATCGCAATTTCACACACCACTTGTGGAGAGTAAGAAGGATACATTATAAAATTGTTTTACAGTTTATTCCTCCACTTAGTGTTGTCTTCTCATCTGACACGTAATCTTTACTGGATTGCACAATATTTCTTTTTCTATCCAAAACATCAAATAAAGCAAGAATCATTGTTTTAGCAAGTTCTTTTAGCATTATTTTTTTTTCCTTTGGACGAAATCTTTTTGTAATTTGGCAACTGACAAAAAATTTTCTCCGGATGAATTGAACGTAAGATTCGTATACAAGCGCTCCTCTTTTTTTCCAAATGTTTGTTGGTTAATATGACTACGGTGTATTAAATTTCGTCCTTCTGAGATAGTGAAAACAAAATCTTTTGTGGTTAGTTTAGGTAAATGAATACCAATGAATAATTTAGTTCCAGTCTGAAGCGTACTTTTTTCAGTGTTTCAAATAAATATAAAACAGATGATCACTGACATTACAAACATTTACAAGCTGACTTTTATGAAAAGTTTTACAAATTCCAGAGTTATGAAATTAATTCGGCTTTTAATTCAAGCTTTAATGATACATCACCATACACAGGATTCAGTATATGAAAATCTACAGATGCAGAGATGTCTTAATTGTATTACATTCAACAACTGCTAAGCAGAAGTGTTTGAAATTGTATCAAAACATTTCCTAGCATTCCTCAGTTAAAAGACTGAGTTATGCCTTCCATGGAATCATTCTTTGTTTTTATGGTTCTATTATCATAAAAAATTCAGAGATCCACTTGCAAACCAAATGAAAATCCGAACGTAGTAGGTGATTCATAACTATTTGCATCGAAATTATATAGTAACAATTTTGAATACACGGTACAGCCATCGAGACTTCGTAGAGTTCCCAGAATGACTTTAGTGAACGTGGAATCGATCCTACTTAAATAGTGAGACTTAAATTTGTTCTTACACAGCTAATATTTCCCGTGTCATTACAAAAGATATATTAAAGACTCAATGAAAAGATAACTACAAAAAGGAAGTTGGATTATTTGATCTATCCAGGCAACAAATCTTTTATTTTTACATCCCAATCAGTGAATCGTGTGCTGTTATTCTCCTGACATACGGGAAACACGAAGGGAACGTAACACTTCATAAACCACTCGTGCCCGAAGCCCGACTCGAACCGCGTACCTTTCTTCCGCGAGACTGGGCGCTTCCTAGCCACTAATCTTCCTGCTCGGCATCGGCCAATCTGAGCGACCCACAGCGTTAGAGATTTACCAGCTCATAACTACTCGTTCGGCAACATTTTTCCGCGTTGCAGAACTGTCCTGTTACTTCCTTGAAGCATTAAATTCAATAAACAACACATACACGTTAAAAAAAAAAAAAAAAAAAAAAAAAAAAAAAAAAAAAAATGTTAGCTGTACATCATTAAACTAGGCGTTAGAATCAACTTGTTATATTTCACCCATCCACTATTGATGTTTAGTTGTTTTATTTTCTTTATCTTTTGCTCCGAATTATAGTTTTATTTTTTTACTTCAGTGAGAATTTTTTACCGTCTACTTTCGGGAGGAGTAGGAGTAATATTAGCATTAGATCGGAGTAAGAGGTAGGCCTACAAGAATAAGCTGATGCCACCAATAGAACATGATACATAATATACATCATTAACACCACACGTGACCATCAATAGCCGCACAATATTGTTAATTACGGAAGCTTCCAGCCCATAATTTTTTGATATACCTTCCACCTTTACACCAGCAGGCGAATACGGAAATGCAATGTGTAAAATTTTGCCATATTCACTAATGAAGTTGATTTTCAATCAAATACTGAAAAAGCTGGACTCTAAATTTTTTATAAGTTTTTTTAAGAAAGGTAGCAATGTTCAATGTTTTAAGGATCTTAAGGATGTTGTAATGAGACAAAATCAGTTTTCATTCGCTAAAATACATCCAAAAACTTTTTTTTTTTTTTTTTTTTTTTTTTTTTTTTTACGTACGCATATCTCACTGATTTGATCTCATGCTACCGTCAATATTTAATTAATAATTCTTTAAGTTAATGGTTTTTTTTTACGTTCTGTAGGTTCAAAAACGAACTTATGAGTAGAACCGGATAACAGAACGTTAGGGCAAGTAGATTCGTTAAATTAATACTAAAGTAATTAATTTTGTAAATGTATTATGTAGACAGCTGCATCCAATAACTCTGTAACGTTTCCACAAATTTAAATCCAGTTGAAACATTATTTTTTGTATTAAATTCCTTGTTATTTTATGTTTTTGAAGACGAATGTAATACATAAATTGTTTCGTGTCCTACCTCTTGTTCAGAACTAACATTTTGTTTGAAAGCGGTGACTTTTTTACTAGTTATTGACACTAAATAACTCTCAAATGAATTAGAAAAGTACAAATCAACTCATTTAATGTCTGTGTAATACATTTGTTGCCTTACTGTAATCACTAATCAAGTTTATGAAACGAATAAATTGAAATGTATTCCGTTTTTTGTGGGTCGAGTACGTGACAAATTTTCATAGTAACATGAGTGTACCACCTACCGGGTATAGGACTGTCTTTGCAGTTGTGTATAATTGGTTGAATAATTCCCAGGAGGAAATTTAGCGATGTGCGATTCAGGTCGTTCGGATTAATATGAGCATGGTAGTACGTATATCATCAATCATTCCTGTGCCTTTCATGAAACCATACTGATTTGGGGCAATCTTAATTATGCTTCGAAGTCTTACATCCACAATGTGCTCAAAAATCTTCATTGCGTGGCAAAATAGGCGAATCAGTAGATAGTTGGAGCAGGATAGCACATTACTCGTTTCTTTCCAAGGGGGTACTGTAACACTAGTGAGCCAACTACAAGGATCTTCATGTTGGAATATGACAATGTTAAAGAGATCTGCCTGGAACTGAGCTGACTCTGATCCATACCTCCTGGTCCAGTTGCCTCCATTTTTCATTTTCTTCAAGACGGACTTTACTTCAACAGCTGTGATAGCAGGGCCATACACAGGATCTGCAGGTATGGAGTAAAAATGGAGGTATATTTTTCTCATAATCATCATCACCTTCAGGAATTAGTCTTAAGAAGACATGGTCAGTGCATCTGAATTGGTAGAAGTGTAATTAGTCTAATGACTTATATGTCTGATGTCATCAATGCGAATTAGTCTGTTCGTTTGTATGCTCACGTACTTCATTTCCACCGTTTAAATTCTTGCCTTGTTCTGTCGGGACCTAGCATTCTGCTCCATGAAGCAATATTAAGTAAACTTTATAAACTGTACCTCAAATGTTTCGAAATTTGTTGATTTTAAAATATATATCTTTAATATTATTAAAACTCAAGGCATGAAAGGCAACCAAAGCATTTAAAATATCTAACTTGCCTTACATGTGTCTCTGCTATTAAAATCCTTGCTTTTGTCAAACGTTTTCCTGCAGGTGTTTGTGTTTATAAAATATTACAATCAAAAAGACCTGGTCTACTTAGACTTGCAAATTTTGATTTTTACTTTCTTGAAAAAAATTTTTTAGTTTTTTTTTCTGATTTACCAGACCTTAAGAGACAACTGCGAATGTGACAATGAAATCCAACTGCCGTAATAGTCGGACAGAAATACTGCACTTTGGAATATTGCGATGACATAGTAGATGTTATGGAATTAATTTAACAGGAATATTGGTCATGATTACCTTCAAGATATCACTGATTTGAAGTAGTTGCACTGGGAACAGCTGATACATTCCATTCATTTACTGA
>JARYHS010008944.1:0-28995 GCA_031002005.1 Vandiemenella viatica | reverse complement strand
AAGTGTCACCACATTGGTACTGCAGTTGCAATGGGATTGTCTGGCAAGCCAGCATTGTAGATTCTAATTAAATTTATTAAAAAACATGCTAAATACTTCAGACACCAACATACCATATTTGCGTATGGAAAGATAAAAAGAGTTGGTGATGCACTGGTGGTTATATGTATTTGTTATTCTATTATGGAACGAAGGGAAGATTTAGCTTGGTGCATGAAATCTTCTGCCACCTAGAATTCTGTGAACTGCATAGTATGGATGTATAATTGCAAAACTTTCATCATATCTATGTTTTCAAGAAACACAGATATATGTAAACAACTATCTGAATAACACATTATACGGCTGCCAATACATGTACATGAAATAAATTCTGAACTGTAAAACTTTTGAAGTTGTGTCACTAATGGTCAATGCCCTTAGCTTAAATTATAAGATTCTGATTGATTTTTTTTTTGGGGGGGGGGGGAGGGAGAAGAGGAAGCATTGATAAAATTGTGACAAAAATTCTGTTAAATAAAAATCACACAGCTTTAATACCACACAGACTTTCAGAGCAATTTACTTATTAATTTCATGTGGATGGTTAACTTTTTGTTCTATGTCTCATTTACATGACACCAAACATTAAACCATATTCCTATAGTATGCAACTTCAAATAAGAATTTAACTTTTTTTTTCACTACACAGTTTGTAAATAACAATTTCACCTGCATTGTACTGGGGTAGGAGCTGGGCATTCAGGTAAACGTTCATCAGAACCATCCTGGCAGTCTTCTTTACCATCGCACTTACTTGAACCACGAACGCATTCTCCACTGCCACACTGAAATGTACTTATTAGGCAGGGAACAGATGAAGATAGTACACTGTTTGAAATGAAGCTGGTAAGTGCAGGCCTGTACACATGTAAACAGGAAATCAGAACAGTGTTATCATACAATCATTGTTATTTTTAAAAAAATGTAAGTATTTTAGTTATTTACTTACACATATGTATTGATGCATGAATCTTGACTTTCATCAGACTTGTCTGCACAGTCATTAACACCATCACATATTAACTTTGCATCTATACAACTCCCATCTTTGCACTGATATTTATTCTGTCTGAAAAGTAAGTGATCTGAACATTATTACACAAATACATTAATATGAACCCCAAGTTAATATTCACAGAAATACATCTTAGTAATTAGTCTTTCATATAACTCCCCATAATATGTACTATTTTTATCAGCATTCAGTAATAACCATTTTGTGTTTTAGTATTTGAGTTGTCTGCAGTACATATATAAAAGATGATTATATACAGGGTGCGGCAAAATGATCTGATGGTTTTCGCTGCTGTATTGTAGAGCGAGTAGATGGTGGAGGGTGGTGGGGATAGGCGCAGTCCATTGCCCACATGTGGACATTTGTAGTAACCATGGAGCAGTGGTCTGGTGAGTACCGTGATTTTGTTGTCGAGGCGTAATTTAAAAGTTGCGATTCCTGCATTGCTGCTCAGTGGCAGTTCCGTAGACGTTTTAATGTGGGTCCAAGGAGAATAATCCCAACTCGTAAAAGAATTATGCTATGGGTGAGAACCTTCAGAGCTACCGGTTCAGCATTAAAAGGCCATCCAAGATAAGCCAGCTGCCAGAGAATATCAATCAAGTAAGATAAAATGTGGAAGCAAGTCCTCAGCGGTTGGCCCGTAAACAAGCTGCTGCTTTGCACATGTCTGACCGCTCAGTAAGACAAATATTACGTCTCGATCTGCACTTCCACCCGTAAAAAGTGGCTATTGTCCCGCAGTTAAAGCCTAATGACTATGCAAAGCGTAAAGCATTTGCAGAAGAAATGATTGCGATGTTGACTGATGAAACAATTTTAATGATGAACAACGAGGCACGTTTCCATCTGGATGGTTATGTAAACAAACAGAACTTTCGTTAGGTCTATTGGTCGGCTACAAATCCGGAACAACTGCATGAATGTCCTAAGGTTACCATGTGGTGTGGTGTAATGAAAAGGTGTGTCATTGGGCCATACTTCTTTGAAGAGGGTGGTCGCACCGTTACGGCTAATTCGTAACGTTATTTGTTGATGTTGAAAAACTTCCTGATCCCTGAACTTAAGAGAAATAGTTTAGTGCGCAAGAGTATATTGTTCCAGCAGGATGGGGCAACTGCCCATACAGCCAATGAGGTTATGGAAGATTTGAGAAGTAAGTTTCATGGTAGAGTAATCTCGCGTTTTGGGGACATTGAATGGCCAGCTCACTCTCCAGACCTTAGCGTTTGTGATTTTTTTCTTGTGGGGTTCCTTAAAGCAAGAGTTTACACAAACAAACCCTGCACACTGGACGAACTGAAAGAAGCCATAGGCCAAGAAATCGCCAACCTGCCTCGTGCGATGTTAGAGCAGGTGTTCAACAGCTTCAGTGCAAGGCTGGAAGAATGACTTGGTCAAAGATGGACGTCATTTAAAGGACGTTATTTTCACATCTTAAACGGATTAAATTGGTTGTTCTGATGTTATTTTCATTTATTTACGTGAACACCTTTCTGTAATAAGCAATAAAATATTTTGTATCACTTTTATTTTTCATGTTGTGTTTACTTTAAAACCGTTTCCGTAGCAGCGGCTGAATAAACAAACAGTTATACACTGACATTTGGTTGAGAATGGAGGCAGAGATGGACGCCTTCGAAACGTCCCACAAATATGATATATTAACATGGCTGGAAGCCCGAGAAAACTATATTTATACTTTAAAACCGTCAGATCTTTTTGCCGCACCATGTATAATATAACACTTAACGAGGTCAGACGTCATCACAGTAGATGTCAGTGTAAACACATTTGACCTCATTAAGTGTCTCATTTAGTTGCAAGAATAAGGTTCAAAAGCAAAATATTACATTACTTATGATCATCTTTTTTGTGTTGAATTGCACTTATTTAAATTAAACTGTGATAGAGTACATGTTCCGGTGGCAATTTCAGTAACCATCTAATAACATGTTTCTTAGTATTTTTTATTATTATAATTATTATCATTATTATCTTATATAGTTTCAGTGTTAAGTTCCTTCTTTTGTGATTTGTGAATTTTAATTTAAAATTCTTTCAGCATTTCTAGTACATTATTCATCACTACCCTGCATATCTTACTCCAATCCCTGACACCCATACCCATAAAAGAAAATTTTTCCACACCCTCATGTATAAAATTGAGTGGCTTGTGCCTATAGTCATATTTTCCCTCCCATGCATTCCCCAGGTGCCATAATCTATGATAAGTGTTTTGTTAAATTTCCCTGTCCTTCCTTATTTTTATATACACTTCAATGGTGCAATCTACCATCTTCATCAGGTTCTGACTACATAGGTTGTTCAAAAAGCAGAACCACAACATTATTGGTTGTTTTCTAAACAAGCTCACATAGAATCTGATGAACACAGTAAAGCACATTGTTCCAAAATTGTATTTATGTATCATCATGTAACAAAAAACCTAAGAAAACACTATTGTGTCAAAACATTGGGGAAGATTATTTGCATCCTGTTTCTGAAATAATTGCACAAAGATAAATGTTTGTTAGCCTGAACAGTTTCATTCACTGCTAATGGTTGTATTAAATGCAAAAAGAAAACAAAAATGAAATTGTGTGTGTGATGGTTGATTTATTAGCACAAAAACATTACGTAAACTTACATAAAACTTTTTTACCAATTCAGTAAATCATTATTGATCAAATTATATTTTTATCAAACTGAGATGAATCAATTTCATTTTTAATTATTATAGTAAAGTTGGTTGCATAAGCACTTTTGTATGCATATGCAGTTTAGAATTATACTTAATATATGAAGAACCCCTATGTTAATTTTGAATATAAACCAGTTGTTTCATAGATTCATAGATATAAAATTATATCACAACTCAGCTTTAGATATTATTGTTTTTGGGTCTAAAGGCAGATGAACACCTAATTGGTAACATCAAAACTCAGCAAGATGTTTAGACAATTCATTTCATTGACAAAAAATAATTTCTAGCAATCACAGCTGATCCAACTGGTTGCAGATGGAACAACAAAAACAGAAAAAATAAAATAAACTATAAATAATCAATCTCAGATATTGCAAGTGCAACCCAGTGCAGTGAGGTGCCGCAAACTAGATCAGGGATTCACAATGGCACTCACTGGGCACAAGCGACACTTATCATAGATGATGGCACCTGGGAAATGCATGGATGGGTAAAGATGACTATAGGCACAAGCTGCCACTCGATTTCATACATGATGGAGTGTAAAAATTTTCTTTTATGGGAAAGGGTGTCAGGGACTGAAATAAGTTACCAAGGTAGTGATGAGTAATTTACTAAAAACACTGTAGGGATTTTGTACTTGCCATCCTGACTACAGTTTTTAGGCAGTTTATCCCCAATTATCTAGACAAATACTGGGATGGTTCCCAATCTTCACCTTATAAACTACACATTTCACAAATAAAAAATACACATATCATGTAGAACACACAAGTTACATGTTTCACAGACAGGTGGCAATGTAAGACTTTCCTTCAATAGATTAAATAAAACTAACTTAGTCTCCAATGGTTGGTCAGTTGGTTGGATCATCCTGAAGGAGGTGTACTAAGCAATTGTGTCAGAGGTGGACAGCCTGGGATCTATAATTCATGTGAAATCTGAACCATATCCTAGCATAGCTCATATGAACAATTGAAAAAAAAATTTCTGGCCCCACCAGGATTTCAAACTGACAGCAGACTCAAATCATTTGAAATCAGGTGCCTTAACCACTGACCTACCAGTGTTATAGCTATATATGTCAGCATCAAGAATGAAATGTTTGGGACCTTTCACTACTAATGATAATTAGAAATATATGTACATAAAAATAGATGTGTGTGTCCTTATAATTTACTCTTCAACCACCACCAACTACGGCAGACCACTGGTGTTGTGTATTAGAAGCCTCAAATCTCCCATCGTGCACTATGTTGGCTTCATATCAATAGCTAGCTGGTGGAGATATGGTGCTTGAAGTGGTCAATCTAGGGAATTTTCAAATTCCTATCAAATATGTGTGTGTGTCTATATTTCACTTTGCAGCCACAACTACCTAACACAGACCACTGGCGTTTGTGTGTAGTAGTCACACTACAGTGGTTGCATGTTGGTAGCATTAGGGGTGTGAGAGATATGGAGACTGAAAAGGTCAACCAGAGATATTTTCATATTTTGACTAAAGAAATGTTGTGTTGCTATATTTCACTTCACAACCACAAATACTTAGTGCAGACCACTGTTGTTTATGTGTGATAGTAGCCTGGAGTCTTCCATCGTGCACTATGGTGGTTGCATGTCAGTAGCTGTAGGGATGTGGGAGATATGGTGGTAGAAATTGGTCGACCGAGGGGCATTTTCTTATTTAGACCAAAGTGTTCTAAAATCTTTGGAATCTCCTAGAATGTTATTAAATGTACTAAATGTTCTTGAATAATGTTATAGAATATGGTACATTTTCAGCTTTTTCAGTTATTAGTAAATATAAATAATTTATATGCAACATTTAGTGTGTGAACCAATTTTAATGGGTCTTTCACTGGCAGGTTGCTGATTTGGCAGGATACTTTTTATCCTTAAGGTTCAGTGCAAAAACATAAAACTTTCAAAATTCTCAGGAAAAAAAAAGAACAAAGTTGTGAGTACCAGCTAGTAATGATATTAATCATTTCAAATATGACAGTACTATTTTTCATTTACTATAAAACCCTTGGAGAACATCTGCACAATACATTATCCCATGTCTGCAAAGAATATAGAGTTAAAACCAAAAGACAAATATTTATTATATTTATATAAATTAATGTAAAAGCATCATTTAAACATCAGCAAACACTAGTTTCATTGTGAGAACGAAGGCTTTCACGGCGTATCGATGAAATATAGTCTTCGCGGGTTTTCCGCCGTATGTTGTTGAAGAGAGACAACAACGAGCTTTCGGTGGCTGGCTCTGCCGCCATCTTCAGGTTAGATGTGTGCTGCAGGGAGTACCAGCGCTGCACTCGTACTCCCTGCAGCACACATCTAACCTGAAGATGGCGGCAGAGCCAGCCGCCGAAAGCTCTCTCTTCAACAACATACGGCGGAAAACCCGCGAAGACTATATTTCACTAGTTTCATTTTTAATTTTTTAATCATTCTAATTTAACCAAATGGGCATATGTACTGTATCTGTGACATTATCTTCAAGTCATTGTTTATTAGGTGAATATGTATTATCACACAAGGAACGAAATTGTCATTGTACAATTGTGCCACATGGTGAGTTAAGGAATAGGATACATTAGCACTGCATGCTCCACCATAAGGAGACTCTGACAGATGGCAAATTACAGTTCACTCTACACAGAAGTTGTGTATCAGCTATAATTATCATTCTTATTTATCCAGAATATTCAAATAATTAATAATCAAAATAAAATTGGAAACATGCATACATTCTCCATATTGACCTAAATTAAAATGGGAAATATCAAGAACAGTTAGTTCCCCACAATCTGCAATTTACCGTAATGTAGTAGTGGGCATTTATATTTTCGGGGTATTTGCACAAGTATTAAGTTGTCCAGGTGTTAACAAAAATGGGTTAATACTTAAAATAAAATCTTCCTGACATGTACTGGACTAATTAAGCAGTTTGAAACAGTTTGTTGTATGTCTTGAATCTGGAATGATTTTTGAGAAGTTATTTTTAATAAAATTGGAAGGTTACATCATAAATACAGAAAAAAGGAAAGAACAAGAAGAAAAGTTATTGTTTAAGAGAATAAAGACAGGAAAAGTAGCTAATATATTGAAAGGGAATAACTAGAATGAAAATGAGAGTTTTACATTAAAAAAAAGATAAATTGGATAATTTTAACGGTAGAAACAATTTTAGGAAGAAAATGGTATTTAAGAATGTAAAGAGTTTTATGTGAAATTTAAGCTATTAAAATAAATGGAAGACAAAATGAATGTTATTACAATAATAGTTTTCAGTAGGAAAAGCATTTTTAGACTGAAAATCAGTAGGCTACCTGCAAGATGTTTCAGATGATATGTACAATGGATGCCAAATGGATAGTAGAGCTCAGGGCCGTAGCTAGGGGGGGGGGGGGCATTGTGGGGCAATGCCCTACCTTAAAATTCCAATGCCCTACCTTAAAAGATACCATCAACTAAGTTAATACGCTATTTACCTAAACTGTTTGTTCATAGTATGAAATGATGGGAAAAAATTAATTTACTACTAACATAGTGACATGTAAACAATTCCGAATGAACTACAGTTCGTCACTATCATATATACCAATTCTTTATCCTGCTCACAGATGCTATTTGAAGTGTATATTGTCTATGATGTTCGTTAGTGTACTGTAGATACAATGTTTCAGCCAGTTAGTGAGAATTTTTTATTCATTGCTCTGAACTGAAGACCAATTTATTTTGCGATGGGTATACGGGCTTTCTTTAGCAAAAAACGAAGAGTTGAAGAGGAAATTGACCAAGAAAGACCTCATTCCTCAAAACAGTTGGAAGTACAAAATACAATTACCACTCGTAGTCCTATGGAAACAGGTTTGGTGAAACATGTTGGTAATGTTAACTGTAGTATTCCATCTAATATTGCACAAATCGGAGAAACGATAAAGCAAGTTAATTTAGATGTACATCTAAAAGAAAATAACAGGACCTTTGTAGTGGTCTGGTTCAAGTGATATAAATGGTTGCAGTCGAGAAAGATGCTGCTTTTTGCTACTCTTGCCAGCAATTATTACCTCATGGAAGCAAACAGACTTTATGTACTTCCGCAGGATTCAGAAACTGGAAAAATGTCACTGATTAAAAATCCATATCTCAAACACAAGCCATGGCGATATGGCAGGACAAATTTATATAATATCTACAACTAGCATTGATGAAAGGTTAACACGTCGAAACGCAATAAAAAATAGGTCTTATATTAAGTCTATTATTTAAGTAATAGGATTTCTAGTTATTAATGAATTTGCTTTGCGTGGAAATTATATTTTGGAGGAAGTATTATTTAATAATTTGTTTGAATACACATGCATGAAACATTCGAATTTGAAGGAGGCCATCAGTCATATAAAACAAACTGCAACATATCGTTCACCCGAAATTCAAAATCAAAAAATTAAAGCAATGGTTCAAGCAGCGCGAAATTCCATTGTTAAAGATATTGAGGAATCTGACGTGACTGGTTTACTCTAATGGAAGATGGGGCTAGAGATAAAAAACCTAGAATGTATTGCAATAGTAATACGTTACAATATGGATAGACTCGTTGCTGGCAGTTACAACTATTGAAAACCTTGATGCAGCCACTTTCACCGAATTAACGTTAAATACGCTTACGGAAAATAACTTTGACCTCTCTGGTTTGCTATGATGGCGCAAGTGTAATGTTTGGGAAATTTTCAGGAACTATAACCAGAACAGAAAATAAATTTGGCCAAAAAATTCCTCACGTCCACTTCTACAACCATTTCTTGCATTTTATAGACATCAGGACAATCTCGGAAAAGACTTTCATTCGTCTTTTTTTATCATGTATCATGTTACATGAATTCTTCCCTATGGCAAACAGCTGCCTCATATGGTGGAAAAAGGATTGGCTGGCTCCTCGAACAGCCTGTTTTTCATTACATTTTATTTAACAACATCCATTCACTCCTAACAACAAACACCTTCTCCTACATACCCTCACCTTCCCTGATACCCAATGCCTCAAGTTAAACGAAATCTTCCTCAAACCACATCATCAAATTCCCCTTATCAACTCACCAGATCCGACAACCCTTCACAAGTAGAGCGCGGAGGTGTGGTCATTGGATATAAAAATCATATCCCCACCCAAATACACCCACCCCTGAATCATCCATCTGAAAATGTCATCGTCACAGCATTCCTAAAATCCCTCGCCGTCACCCTCCTCACTATGTACATTCGATCCCGCGTTCCACTCCCAATCAATTTCACATCCTACATGATAATCACTACAGCTCATATATCATCATGGCAGACATCGATATCCATAGTCGCACCCAACAAGAACTCCATCAAACCCTAGCAACCATGAGATGTGACATCATTAACATCCCCTCACCCAAGCGCCCTGAATCAAACACAACCCTGATATAATTATAGCCTCCAAAATATCCTAACCCGCACCACCCATCATGTTCTCGATTCCATTGGCAGCGACCACCTCCCGATCATGCTTTCCATCCAATACAATGTCCCTAAGACCCCACGTCCACCCAATCCTACACCCCACCGATACATTCAGAACTACCGCAATATCAACTTGAATAATCACAGAAAATTCATCGATGGCCAAATAGAAGCAGAGAAACCAAAAACACCGACGCTGACAGCCTACTTAAAGCCACCAAATACCTTTAACACACCATCATAGACGCTACTGACGCTCACATCCCCTGACTCCTATCATCCCTCAAAAAACCAACACGACCAAGACGAGCACTCAAACTCCTTCATCTCTCACGTCGCCTCTTCCGCACTCATCAACGCACCCACGATCCATCCTCCACCGTCAGCTCCAACGAACAGTCCGTAACTATATAACTGCCCACAAACGACGCATTTGGAGGGACACCTGCAACCAGCTAAATAAAAAGTATATACAGAACTCCTCACAATACTGGTCCACCTTCCGACACATAACTGGTCTCAAACCCGTCACCACCTACCCCCTCCTCCACAATAACCATCCTGTACCTGATAACACCCAAAAACCAAATCTCTTCGCAGACCAACTCACGTGTGAAATTTCGTGTTTTTACAATGAAATCCGGAGATACAACCTATGAAAACTTCACTGCAATCATTCGCCGAGAAAGTCTCCTTTCTTACTAAAAAGTAATAATTTCCACTCTAAAAACGTCGTTACGTCACATAAGTAAAACTGAAATACTTGTCAGTTTAAGTGTTGGTGAGCAGTTTCTTTTAATAACATTGAATCAACTGTAAGAAATCAAGGAATCAGGAGATATGATAAGGAATCACACAAAAACAATTTTTGTATAAAAAAGGCCAAGTCTCGTGCTTGTACAGTGGCAAATAGTTATGAGATCTTGTACTGAGCCAAGTCTACACTTTACAGAGTATATTCACTTCACTTTTGTGAAATGGAATGCTTTCTCTCGGTGTTATGAAACGTTTATTTAGAATTAAAAAAAAAAAAACTCTGGTTACTTGGCCATTAAGAAAACCATGTTTTTAAACTTATGTTATGTATTGTAAGGAACATAATGACCTAACACTGAATATTTTTTATTAATTATTTAAAAATTGGTTTAGATTAAAAAACAAAAATGTAAAACCTCGAAATGTACTTAAGACATGCTAAAATCTTTTAATGTCATTTTGCCAATGAAAATATTGTTAACTGTTAATGTTTATCATTTAACATTAAAATTGATTTATTAATTTAATTATTATTTAATTTATTAAAGTTTTAAGAACTATTTTTTTAATATATGCGTTAAAAAACTATTTGCGCCAATCCCGCACGGATCCCGTGTGATTGAAAACACTGCGGGATTGCAATCCTTAGACGCGGCGTCATTCGGACAGCCAAGAATCATCTGAGTACTGGCCGCGGAAGCCGACGATTACACTGAATAAATGATTTTCCTTCTCTTATCTATCACCCCTCCCGACTATTAAGTAATACCTCACTCACTCACAATCACAAATACGACAAAAATCAATTCACCAGATTAGATCAAGTAAAATTTTAACTTCCCCCCTACCTGTACCCATCGCTGCCCTACCTAAATTCATCTCTAGCTACGGCCCAGGAGGCATGCCATAAATTATAAAGGTGGGCTATACTTGACCGTCAGCGCGGTTATCACTGGCGATCACTCAATTGTAGTTAGTTCAAATGACACCGCGTGTCGCCCGACAGTCCACTGTCATTAATTTGGTTTACTTTTTGATAGTGCGGTGCAAAACATGGATGTGAAGGAGAGTATAGAGAGAGTTCCGAAATATCCTGTACTCTACGAACAAAGTTGTTTAAAAAGGTGTCTTATTTTTCCAATCTCACTTCCAGATTCATCGAGCGATCGTAAAATGTAGATTGCGCCAATCTATAACATCCACAAAATTTCGTTTCAGCATCAATCATGTGATGTGATTACGGCGCTAACTTCTTTTTTACTTTTGGAATAATAGTAGGTTGGTGTCTTCAGAAAGCAAAAATAAAGTAAATTGTATAGAAAAAAATTACGTTTCTTCTTCTCTTCGATATCAGCCATCTAAGGACCACGAAAAGTAATCCCGTGAATTCATTTCAATCCTTCTTTTCTTGACTTCAATAGTTCTTCATCCTTTCACTTTGCTGTTTCCTCCTTTCTTCTGTCCATATGTTACTACATTTCCTCTTCTCCTTCTCCGGGAAACCCTTGAAATTTTGGATCAGTCTCCTAAAAGTTGCTTTATCTTTTGTTATTCCGATCTCAATCATACCTTTCTTTACTCCTTGGATCTACTGATTGCCTTTCTTACTTTTGTAAATATGGTTGAAAATTCTTTTTGTAAGTCTGTTGTTATCCATTCTCATTATGTGACCAAAAAAACTGATTCTCCTCTTTTTGATCGTGTCTGACATCATTTCAATTTCTTCTATTTTGTATAGATTTTTTATTCCTCCGGTGTCTAAACTCACCATTTTCAATTTTTAATGGTCCCCAAAGAAGAAGAAAAAATACGTTTATTTTCCTTTTTAAAATTTTTTTCATTAATTCTTGTTTTGGCCTGATGTCTCAGATGGTTACGACGTGCGATTGGGGT
The DNA here is from genome assembly GCA_031002005.1 of Vandiemenella viatica. Taxonomy (NCBI): domain Eukaryota; kingdom Metazoa; phylum Arthropoda; class Insecta; order Orthoptera; family Morabidae; genus Vandiemenella; species Vandiemenella viatica. Next base: position 17,080 of record JARYHS010008944.1, on the reverse strand, counting down.
ACGGTATGTCCCTGCTTCAAATACCGGTAGCGGCTGCAATTTTTACGGGCCTTTAATTGACTTTCACCTCTGGCAAATCTTTGATTTGTTAATGTGAAGATATTAGGAACGCTCCGTGGTTGGAATTCCACGCTAAATTGTAGGACTCCTTTTCCTTGTTGGATTACGAGTTTAAGTTAGATGGCTACGATAAAAGTATATGACAGTAAGAAACTCTGTGACGAAGTAGTCGATACCACATGAAATTGTACATCATCTTTTCTGTCTGTATTTAAATCAAAACAAATATGTTGATCTAATTCTTTACTAACAAAAAATATCGAGCGAATCGAAAGTAACCTCAAACGAAACAAACATGTCAAGACGTGTGAAGTGTGTGACGTTTTAAGACTTCTTTCTATCCGCCAAATCATTTTTTCATCCACTCTAATGGTTTATTCCTTGCTATCGCCCTTCTATGGATTACTCTGTTAATTTACCTACTACTGATGTCAAATTGATTAGCCTGTAATTTTTTGACCCTATTTGTCACCCCTCCTTAATGTACCGGTACTACTATTACGCTTCCAGTCTTCTGGTAGGTAGCAAGTATACACAATCAAATATAGTTTCAAGATAAGGTATAATGTCACATCCTGCTGTCTTTAAAACATCCACAGTAATATTATCTACACCACCCACTGAATGAAAAGCAAAGTGGCCTGGCTCGGAACCTTCCCCCTCCCCTCCTCCCCCCTCTCCCCCACGTAGACCAGCGTAGCTTTCCAGGTAAGCTCCCCCCACCCTCCCTAGACCGAGCCACGCAGTTATTGACGCTCTCTTACCTGTAATTGTTCAACACCCTCAGTTTATAGAGGCTTCTGTCCTTTGTCCCCCTGCACCAATAATATTCTTCATAAACCCATCTGTAGCCACCTTTTTTTTCTATTAATAATTCCTTGTTTAGTTGCTTCAAGTATTTCTTACTATCCTGTAACTCTTAATTCTGTTCTGATTTCGCCAACCTCTTTAACCGTCTCACCTCCATATTATAATATGTAGGTTCTGTACTTCTGTTTAGTTTCTATTTTGGAATAAATATTTACTAGCCTTCCCACTTCGACTCCACTAGACTTGTGCCATCCTTCCACCTGTTGAAACATTCGCTGAAATATCTCCTCAATTTCGAAATCAGTGTCTTATAATTTTATTTATTTCCCCTTTCAGTTTAGGCCACTGGTTTCCTGAATCCTCTAATATCCATCAGAACAAGGGTAGCCACCTGTATTCTGTTATATTTTACTCTATTTCACGTGGACGTACTCTGTAAACTACGAAAGTAATAAAATACGTTAATATATTATATATATTAGAGATTAACGGATATCAGGTCTATCCGGCCATTATTTACTATCGGAAGAATACCGGATATTAGGTCAATATCCGGCGAGTATCGAATTCTTAATAAATTACGAAATTTCATATTCTTAAAAATTCGCAATACAATAAGTCTAAATAGAAATAAAACACTGTGTCTTCAAATCTAAATACCGCTTATTATTTTTTTAACATAAAAAATTAGTTCTTGTACTGAATTGAACACCAATTTCTTTGTGATAAGAGGTAATAATTAGTTTTGCTTTGTCCTAATAAATAAAACCAGGTTCAAAGAAAAGTCTTTCGCTATATACACTACTGAAAGGCGCTGAAAAATAAATACTAGCAAATTTTTTCAAATTTGGGTGCTGTGTCACATTAGCTGACCATCAAATATATGGGTAACGCTACGTATCAATTCGAAATGACTTTAAATAAAAGTCAATCTCGCTAGCAATCATGTTTTTTTTCTTGATCGTGATACTGCCTGTCTCGTTAAAACAGTTCCAAAACATGTCATGAGCTTCGTGAGTCACAATCCCGTCCATTCTACTACATTTAACAGCCATTAAGGATGAACTGCTACTGGCTGAAGATTCCTCGTAAGACATTTTTATAGATCCAAATCTTCTGACTAGCTTCAGCAAACCCTAAATAATTAGTTTTGAATCTTGGCTCTAGGAAGTTCGCAGTCAACTAGATCTTCTGACTAGCTTCAGCAAACCCTAAATAGTTTGTTTGAATCTTGGCTCTAGGAAGGTCGCAGTCAACTAGTTTTGATCTTCACTTAAGGAGCTGAAACGACTTTTTAATCTAATTTTCAAAGAGGCTATAATGTATGATAAATCAATAGATCTTTGTGCTTTCTAATCGTTATCTAAATATTTTTTTATTGCGGAAACTTGTGATATTACTTCGGGATTGCCGAAGAGACCTTGTTATTTTTGTTATTTCTTCAAAGAGCTTCAATATCTTATCGCACTTTACCATAAACACCATTGTTGGTACAATCTAATTAGTGTGTATTCCGCGATCAGCCCTTTTTTGTTCCAAGAGGTACTCTGGAATACTATCTCGTGCTGATATCCGGCTCCAGGTGACGATCGGGTAAATTTTTCTTGTTGTATCGCCAGAATTTCTTAAACGAAGCCCAAACGATTAAAGAGCGTAACGAGACGACTACCACTAACAACCACTCCTGCTACTTCAGGCTGGATCTTCAATGGCTCAGTTAAAATGCTCTGAAGCAAATGGATGAAACATCTTGCAGAAGCATACTCAGCCTCGCGTACACCCTTCACCATGGCGCCACTATCATGAATGAATAAATGTATTTTGTTTTGGTCAATAGCCCAACGATTAAGCTTCCTCGCTATATTTTCTCCAGGGTGAGAACCAGGGAAATGTTTCATCCGAAAAAACACCACACGTAATTTATGGATGCCCCCTAAGCTATGAAATTCAGGAAACTGTCATTGTTGTGTAAACAGATATAGAAATCACAAAAACAGCGGGTAGCACCAGAAACGTTTGACTTCAGAAGATATCCATAAGGGGGCGTCCATTACGTGAGGTGAAATAGGGGGAGGGGGTGGCGAAATCTCACCAAGGGGTAGAGGGGGGGAGAGTCAACGGAAATCTCACGTGAGTCGATTTTAAGGGGGTATTTCGTAGAAAAGTGGGGGTGTAACCGGCTTTGTAAGGGAGAGACCTAAAAAAAACAAGGTCTCAAAAAGTTGCGGGGGCGATTTCTAGGGGAGGATCTCACTAACCAGCTTAAACAGAACTCAACAGAGCGACGGGGGGGGGGGGGTGTACGGAAATCCGGAAAAACAAACACCTCACGTAATTTATGGATTCCCCCTAAGCTGTGAAATTCAGGAAACTGGCATTGTTGTGTAAACAGATCTAGAAATCACTAAAACAGCGATAGCACTAGTAGTGTTTGTTTTATTTTCTCATTAATTCTGTCGAAGAAGTCAGGTACAAGTTTCTTGTAATTTATGTAAGACTTGGTACTTATAGTGGGGTAAAGCTAATTCTAGGGGACTAAAAAATCTGTTTCTTTGTACATAGATAACTGTACGTGATTTTTTTTTTTTTGCTTCGTTTATATCCCAAAGTAATTTCCTTTCAAATAGTCAACTGATTTTTCTTTCAATGCCGAAGAAGAACTTGTACGAGGGATGGCTAATGGCCTATAGCACGATAGCGGCTGTAGCTTTCCTCATTTCATGGATGTTTCATTTCCAAATGGTTTCTCATGGCAGAGGTGTCTGGTTGAAGACATAAAAAAATACGCCATTGTGTTTTTTAAAGTAAAAAAAAAGAAAAAAAGGGAAATGATTCAAACTTCGCGTCGAAACGTGCCTCAAGAAAAGTAATTCAAAATCGAAAACTTACTGTCATTATTTACATCAAAGTGTTTCCAAATAGGCGATCCTTTCTCACTGACGACAGTTGTATATTTCCTAACCTCAAATACCAACGTTCAGCCGGATATTCGACAACCGAATATCCGGCTTATAGGATGGCCGGATAACCGATATCCGGCCAAACAGCTATCCGTTTCACCTCTAATATATATGTGTGTGTGTTTTTTTCTTAATACATTATCTCATCTCACTGGTTGACTTTCTACGAACAAAAACAGTATTCAAAAGAAATCTTGGAATTTGGCCGTCACTCGACCGCATTTGACCGAATAGGTCGTGTGGAGTGGACGCGTAGTAATGCCATCTGCCGTCTTGTGACTAGTCAGTGGTATTCGGCCGCAGTCGGCTGACCACTCACTTTTTGTTTAGTTTCTTATTTTTGTTTCTGATTTTATTACGTAGTGTGCTGTGTTCATAACTAATCTAAATTGATGATGATGGTGACAAATACTTCAGCTGGATTTGTTTAGTAAGTTTCAAACATGACTTTGCCCTTATGCTTGTGTGCGTGCAGTATTTTACGCGTTTCATGTCGTGCATGGTGTGTACTATGGACTGATTGTGTTCGTCTGGGGTGGATTTATGTGTAACCGTGTAGATACTTAGGGAAAACTTTAATAAGTATCTGAATCTGAGGTGTCGTAATACTCTGCAGTTGTGTGACTGGTTGTTTGGCTGGGTGCTGGGATAAGAGGTGAAGGTATAATAACATAAATGCGAGAGTTTACACTCTCCAAATCCTCCTCCAACTTTTTTTATGTTATTCTACCTGATAACATATGCACCGCAAATTCAAATAATCTTCCCAAAAAATCTGCTGCCTTTGAGGTGGAATGTGAGGACAAACAAATGGGCAAAGATTTTGTTTGATAGATAATTTTCAGAGATCATGAAACAGATTTCTGTAGTGGAAAGTAGATGCAAAACTCTAAATTTATCTTACACTAGCATTTGCCCGCTGCTTCACGCGCGCGTGCCTTGGCAGGTGTAGAAATTATTTACCGATTTTATTCTCTTATCAGACATTAACGTGGAAAGGCATGAACTGTTAATGTATTCTGAATAGTTTCGTTTGTTTCGGTTAATACGTTAGGTTCGGTTTTCATACTGATGTCAGAGAGTTGTTTTATTCATATTTTAACGTGATGCAATTGATTCAATAGTAGAAAAGGTTCCTGAAAAATTAACAGTAGTAATTCGTGGTTGTAATTATTGTGCGAAGTATAAACATTTATTGTTTAGAAAGGCTTTCACGGTTCAAACGACATTCTTTCTTCTGTGCGCTTTCAGAAGCTATGGAAAGCTTTTCTCGATGCAGGTTACTTTCATTTGCTCTAGCTATTTCATCTCGTTCTCTTTGACGTTGCAGACGATGTTGTCGGTCTATTTCACTCTCATTTAGCCGATTTCGGTGACATTTTTTAGCTGCAGAAGTTGACCCCGACAGATTAGATCTCTTTCGCAAGGGCATATCATAAACTTTTATACTTACCCAGCTCACAGCACTAACAATTAAAACGTTTTCACAGCTACGATTATCACTATGCGTGAACTTTGGCTGCGAGTATATAGATGAGCATAAACTTGGTTACAATATAGAATATCTGTGGTAGTAATAAATAACTTTATTTCTGAAAGCAATATTTAACTCAGCTAAAACATATTTTTAAATGCTGATATGGAGGATTCCACGTTAACCGTGGTACCGAAAATTTAAATGGATATATAACAGTTGTAACGTTAAGAAAGCTGATATTATAATCATTATGTGTAATTTTTTTTGGCGATTTTATGTGTAAACTTTGCCTGGGATAATATAGCTAGGTATAAGCTTTGTTAAGGATGTATCTGTGGATATAATGAAAAATATTGTTTCCATGATACTTAACTAAAAAAAGTTTATTTTTAAATGTGGATACCGAGGATTGCAACATAACCGCGGTGCCATAAATTTATGTAAATATAGCAGTAATCGACGATTTAGTCCTCTTGGAAGTGTGCTGAAATATAAAAATTCGTTACCAATAATGACAGCATCTCAATTTTTCTGATCTATTTATTTTTTGTTGTTTGGATATTGGTTTTATTTTATGTTGATACACCATCAATTATTCCTGCTTTAAAATAGAAATTTACGTGAATTGGAGCTACTCTTGATTTCAAATCGTCGTATCATTACTGTCATTATTTCAGTCAGATATAATTAATCCAAAAATGTCGAGATGTGATCATGGTACAGTTTATGTAGTAACGTGCATGTAACTGAAACAATTATTTCTGAGTGGCAACATTATCGCAAGTTGTGAATCGCTTGAAATGCAACCTATCAGCTGATATGATGCTTTGTTATAGGCCTAAGAGCCTGCAGCTTTATAATCTACGCGGTGTAGCATTAGGATATGAAACATTTTTAATTTAAGTTTCTTTTAATATAGCCGTATTTTCTATGTAATTATTTCAGTCGCATGTAAGTACCTGGCGAAACAACAGCCTGGACCAGATGACAATTGACTCGTTTTGTTTAGCATCAGGCATAACGGGTTTAGTTTTAAAATTTATGCGGTGTAGAATAGAATTTTAGGATGCCTAGTAATATTTGAAATAAAAATTCGTTACCAATAATCACAGCATCTCAATTTTTTCTGATTTATTTATTTTTTGCTGTTTGGATATTGGTTTTTATTTTATGTTGATACACCATCAATTATTCCTGCTTTGAAATAGAAATTTACGTGAATTGGAGTTAATCTTGGTTTCAAATCGTCGTATCATTATTGTCATTATTTCAGTCAGATATAATTAATTCAAAAATGTCAAAATGGATCACGGTACAGTATATGTACTAATGTGCATGTAACTCAAGCAATTATTTCTGAGTGGCAAAATTATCGCAAGTTGTAAATCGATTGAAATGCAACCTGGACAGTGATGACAGCTGATATGCTTTGTTATAGGCCAAAGGGACGATGCTTTTAGCTTTATAATTTACGCGGTGTAGCATTAGGATATGAAAATTTTTTTATTTGAGTTTCTTTCAATATATCCGTATTTTCTATGTAATTATTTGAGTCGCATGTACCTGAATTTTCGGATGCCTAGTTATATTTGCACGTGATAGCCACGAGACATGTTAATCGAATAAAGTACTTCCAAATATGTGCAATTCCGCACAAGTCATTAGAAGTATGTTTTATTACTTGCTGATATTTATAATAGCTGTTTTTCAGACATCGCTCTTCTAGAAAAAACTGAATTTCGTATTAAGTATTGGCTTATTGTGGCTGTATTGTACAGCGTTCACATAGCAATTTTGTTCCAGAGACAAACTGTATAACAGTCTACCAGAGACAATACATGTCTTCAATATTCTATTTCGTAATTCAACAGACCTGTTACGATTCAAGTAAATGCTGATTATACTTGATTCACGTATTCTTTTTATTTTGAAGTACTGCGGTCCAGAAAAATGAATCGCAGAAGTAAAAAAAAAAAAAAGGGAAATCCTAAATTTTGTCAGGTCTCTTTATGAAAGGAGTGACCGTCTGAATGTGTATAATTATCTGTGGTCTACAGTTTCACATTTCTGAAGTTTTTTACTGACTTGCTTCTTCACCATGGTACATATTAGTCGTTAGCTACTTCTGCAGATGTTGATCAGCAACATTAGCTTTAAAAATTTGGAAACACCATGCAAATTGATGCGGTAGTTTTTGCGTTATTAGAGATCAAGCCTCACTACAAACGCAGCTTGCTTACAGATTTATAATAGTATAGATTATTTCTGTTTCAATGTAATTACATTTTTTCAGTCACGTTTTAAATTTGTTTAATAAAACTGTGAAATCGCTAGAATGCAACTACATATCAGTATTAGACGTTTATAGAATAATGAACACTCTGTAAAAAATATTTGATAAAGAGAAAGATGGAGTTATTTTTTAGTTTGAAATAATGAAAAGATATGAATGATTGATGACTCGGGTCAAGTTTACATCGCGACAAAGTGAATGTATTATTGCGCTAACGTTTGGTCTAGTTGCAGTTCTTACTGAAAGTGAATGATGAAATGTAATAATTTATGCTGCGCGAACTAGGAATTCTGATGTAGACAATGTTGTTATTACCCAAAATGTACTTCGCAATGCTTTTCATGTGTTAAGTGTGTCCGCATTTTGTAGCGGCAATATGAGTTGAAGTTCTGGTTAGGTTAAAATCCAGCCTGATCCAGAATGTTTTTGCTATAGTATGAGGCACGAGAAATTTGGTTATTGTTAGTAATTAGTATAAGTAATTTTCAGAAGCGACATGTGACACGATGTGTATCGCGATCTAAACTAATCCCGATGAATCTACAGTTTAAAGCTATTTATTAAAATTTTGTATTGTTTATGGATAATGCTATTGATTATCTAGAGAAGTTTTTTCATTTCACTGAAGAAAGGAGGTTATTATCATTAAAAAAATTAATTTATAATCACCCATTAAATACGAACATTATTGAAGTTTTAATATGTATAAATTGCAAATTGCTATGGACCGTTCATACTGCTGAATGTGTTGCATCCAAAAACTCGTAGTGACACAAGTTTTACTGATTTTCCAACTTCTCAAAAATGGCAGTACATATTCAATAAAAGTGAAAAATTTTTCAAATATATTTAAAATAAATTATTTTCTTTATCTGTACTTGCGACTTGTGTATTTATTGAGAAAAGGTTTCTTATTTTTTTGCATGAATGCAATATGGGAAGATTATAGACACATATCTGAGCTCATCTGAATAAGTATGAGATCATCATACATTTTAATTTAAACCTTGGCTGAGCAGATGCTGTGGAAGGATTTAAGAAGAATAAGTATTTGTTGAATATGTCAAAAAGTAATGAATACGAGTTCAGACATAAAAAAAATAAAATAAACGTACGTTTTTCCTGTTCCGTATACTCTATTTTTCTCCATTCGAAAACTCAAATGTACTCTTATTATTACAAAAAAAGTGTGCAACCCTAATCAGAACTGCTTCATGATCACTTATTCCTTCAGTTACTTGAGATCTCACAAAGTTATGATCGGGTTTTATTGGGAAGATATACAACATGTTTCGTTCCTTTGTGTTCTGCGCTACCATTTGTGCAAAACCTCCTTCCATTAGGAAGATATTTGCAAATCTCTGTCCCCTTGTGTTATTAATTTTATTTCCTAGCCCGTTGACTGCTCTTAAATTTAAATCACTGCCAATAATGACCATTCTACTCTCACTTCTGTGCTCTGAGTATGCATTTAGTTTCACTCCAAGAGCCTCCTCATCTTTATCATTTATTCTGTCACTACGGTAAGTAGCTAACACATTTTTTTCTTTTTTACTACCCCAAGTAAATCATGACCATGATCTACAAACACGAGTTTATTTTTACACGAATTGCTTTTTTGGGATCTCATTTCCTTTTTTTAGTCGATCGCTTATTCTTAGTCTTCGCTAAAATATAACGGTTCCCAGGGCTGCCTTTAGGATCTGTGGGTCCGTAGGCTATAACTGTGTTGCGGGTCCTTATATGTATATAATGTCATTTCGATTTATTATTAAATTAATAAACCTTTTAATGCAAAATATTGGATAATGTAATGATAGTAAAAATATTCGATAACTTACTGAAAAATCTAAAGTTAAAAACGTGATTTCTGTACCGTTTCCGAGACTGAAGTGAACTAGGTTAGCAAGTGATGCTCCGACCTTCAATTTTTCAACTGATGTACGATAGATAAGGAGCTGCCTATTGTAGTTGGATTCTTGAAATCAAACACCCTCAGAAAAAGCCTGCAGAATTACAAACTGAAAGGTTTTGTAACAATATGAAAGAGTATGATAAAAGAAACGATAAAAGATTATTAAGATCACCAAAGCACGCGATAGAGAGAGATCGAACATAGATTTTATTGTACTACGGCTTTACGCCTCGTCGACGGCTAAGGTCATTAGAAGCGGGATGGGACTGAGGACAAGGAACGGGAAGGAATCCGGCCATAGCCGTTTTGAAGGAAGCATCCCGGCATTCACCTGGAGTGATTTGGGTAAACCATGGAAAACCCAAATCTGGATGCCTGGACGGAGATTCGAACCCGTGTCCTCCCGATTGCGAGGCCATTGAAAATAGACAGCGCCTAACTGTTTTAAAACAGCGCGCCACTAATCGGAGCCTTCCTCTGCCACACCAAGCGATCGAAATTCCTGAGTGCTGAAGAAAAGTTTAAAAAAGTGACTTAAAACAACACATTAAATAAGAAGATTAAAAAATAGAATTAATATTGAATTCTAAACCTATTTCTATTACAAATGAATGTATTTTTTTTAATATAAATACTTGCTTCCAAACAAAACATTAAAACTCGGACCTCCCACCGCTTCTCGCTGTTTACACCGTATACTAAATGAATTTATCTTTCCTAACCTTCCGGACATGAAGGCTAGGGAATTTTAGTTCGTATTGGAGATGTACGACAGAGACTTCAATATATATTCATACGCCCCGACCACAGTATACTGCAACCTTATGTTATGAGGGTTATAAGTCATCGCTGAACCGAAAATTGTGACTTTTCGGTAACTGAAATGTTATTTTACAGTACATCCGTACTTTAAAGGATTGAACTGCGAATATGTGAACATTGGTTTCGGTTTTCACGAGCACTTCAGAACTTTCGGTGCTTGAACCGTTTGGGAAATAGGTTTCTTTCTTTGTTCATGTTTGACCGGTTCCATTTGAAAATCAGTGGATAAGTAAGTTTCAGAATTCAAGACCTATGTACATGTGTCCGTTGCCAACAATGGCCACGCTCTCTGCAAACAGAGGGTTTCAACCGTGAGTGGCAATGCAGCTTGCCACAGTTTTACTATCTTAAGTAAACTTTAAATAACGTCCCAACTGAGGAGAGGAACGGGTTAAAATTTAAGGAGATGATTAATAGTGCTGATCTCTAAGGATGGAAGAAATTTGAGACATATAGTGTAACATTTGGGGTTGCCAATAAATAAATACAGGAAAAAAAATCACCAATATAGGACTTTTGTTATGATTTAGTGGTAAAACCACATATGCAGTCGCGGATCCATGATTTTGGTTTGGGGGAGGGGGAGGCTTGAGTAGGGTAAGGGTTAGGCTTCATAGTCATGCTGCCCTTAAAAGATCAATAGAAATTAAAAAAAAGTCTCCAAATCTTAAAAATTCCTTAAATACTCGTACCTTTGGGTGGAGGTTTGAGCCCCCTAGCCTCCTCCCCCCCCCCCCCTTGATCCGCCACTGCTCATATGTATGCCAAAATATCTGTTTCTAGGACCACGGGAAGTATAGTGAAATTATGGAGTCTTGGTGTCACAGTTGATAAATAAATTTGAACTAACTTCTACAGTAAGGGAAGAATGGAAGTAAACTTTAACACAATAGACAAACTTTGTCAATAATGTAAATCTCAGGTACATAAAGCTATTATGATAGGAAACTGTTTCACGTATGGGGTAGATAATGGGTAGATATACGGAAATTTTAGACTTTTCTTATAACCTGTGGGTAAAACTTAATGTGTGTACAAAATTTCAGCTTTCTACGGCTACTGGAAGTACCTTAAAGTTTTGATGATCATCAGTCAGTCAACTAGTAAGTGAGTGAATGACAAAATCGGTGAAATTTGCTTTTGAATAACAGAAATTGAAGTACAAAAATGTCAGGAATCGTTTGGAGAAAAGATTAAGGACTGCCACCAAATATTTAATTTAATTTAATTGCGATGGAGCCCATATTCCCGTAGCAATTTCCCTACACACCCATTTTTTCTCTTTCCTGTACCTGTCAATTATGCTCACTGCAAATTTCAACTTTAAATTCTTTCAGCGTTTTTGATAATTTATTCATAATTTTCCTCGGTAACTTGTTCCAATCCCTGACACCATTACCTACGAAAGAAAATCTTCCAACACCCTTCTGCCTGTAATAGAGTATCACTGTGTGATCATGGTCATCTTTTCACTTCCATACACTAATCCTAATTCTTACGCCGATATCTCTCCACACCTCACCACTAATATACGCTTGTACTGTCTCAAGACTCTTCATACCCTCCTGTCCTCCAGTGAATCCCATTCCAGATCCCTTATCATATTGGTTAATGATTGTGTTCTGCGGTAATTTACAGAAATTAGCAGCCCTTCCTTGCATTCCTTTCAATTCCTGTATTTGATACCAAAAATGAGGATCTCATATTATACTACTATCTTCAAGCAGTGGTCGGACCAAAGTTTTGTAATCCAGTTCCCTTACTTCTCTGATACATACTCTCATTGCTCTTTCCAACAAGTGAAGGATTTTTAAACCTGTCGAATGTGTCCTGCCCAGTTGAATTTGTTATAAAATATTAAGTCAAGGTATTTCAAGCAATTCTTTCCCCACCTTACAATCATAATCAACCTTCAGTTTTTCATCTGTGTGTCTAATAAGCTGACTCTTCGTTCCATTTATCTTTATCCCATGTTGACCAACCCAGGTAGATATCCTGTCCAGATCACCCTGCAGCTGTTCACAGTCTTCTATCATTTTGATCCTATGATATAGCATTACATCATCTGCAAACAACCTAACTTTTAATAATATACCCTCAACACAATCATTCGTAAGGTCAACGAATAGCAAAGGTTCCAAAACACTAACCTGTGACACTCCCATTTTTACTTTCACTTCTCTTAACACTGCATTCCATACACTGACTTTTTTCTTTCTACCTTTTAAGAATTCTTCCTCCCAGGAAATCACTTTTTCATGCTCTCCAATAGTTTTTACCTTATTTACCATCATTTTATTGCTCACTCTGCCAATAGCCTTTGAAAGATCTAGTGCTACTCTATCAATTAGCTTCCCTTATCCATTTTATCCGAAATATCTTGCATATAGTCTAGTAACTGAGATTCGCATGAATATCCGTGTCTATAACCATGCAGTTTACTTGAAAACCACTAACGTTCCTCACATATGTTTCTGATGTGTTTGCACACCAATATCTTCATTAAATTACTTACGGTGAGCGATAATATTGTACCCTATCTGTCAACCCTCCTTTATGTACCACACTTTCCCATCATATCTCTTTTCTGCTGATTTATGGACTTTCCCAAATTCTTCTATAACAGCTCTTTTTTTTTTTCTTATGGCTTTGTGCCTCATTGACGTCGAGTTCAGTAGAGGGGGCAAGGAACAGGAAGGATTTTGTCCATGGACGTTTAAAGGAACCATTCCGTCGTTCACCTGAGTTTATTTGGGGAAACCATGGAAACCACGAATCGGGTATTCGAACCCGCGACCTCCCGAATGCGAGGCCAGAGATAATCTCTCACCTACCACGCTCGGTCTCTCTTACAGCTCACTAAGTCCTCTAGATTTAATCCTTGAATACAATATTATGTCATCTTCAGACAACCTAAATTTTTACTGTAAACAAAAAACAGTATCTTTCTTTATACTGATGAATAGCATAATTCCGTATCATTAGAATGGGTTACTGCACCTTGTCAATTCAGTTTCTTCTGATATCAAACCTAGACTCTTTGCCTTCTACCATTAGGATCTACCCATTAATATGCAATCTGATCAGCCCCTTATTCACCACAAATGTACGGCTTTGTCAATAATCTTGAAGAGGTCCAGAGCTACAGTATGATCTTGATCTTCTTTATCCACTTCTTCAATAGACTTCTTCGATTCTGTGGGTCGTCCGACACATCATCTTAAAACTACAACGGTCTCTCCAAGATTCTTCCACTACTACTTGTCTCCAGTCAAGTCCGTTGGCCTATACGTCTTTCTGCGTCACCCTGCCCATTGTAATATTTTCTTTTAATGCTTCGACTTTTAATCTGCCCTTTATGTTTTCGTTTCTGATTTCGTTCTTTTTTGTAACGTTTTCTATGCCTGTCAGCTACCTCATCTTTACCGCCTGTAGTCTACTTCATCTGTGTCCAGGTATCAGAGCCATAGTTGAATACTGTTTGGTAATACTCTTCATAGAGCAAGATTGTGTCTTCCTTCCCTATGTTACACCAAATTATGCCTTGGTCAAATGATAAGATTGACCACTCTTATTATTCTATGCCCTACTTCCTCCTACATCTTTACTACAACGGTTACTTTGCTTCCCAAGCAAACGAACAAATACACCTATTCCAAAATCTTGCTATCGACGACGCTCCTTTGATAGACCACTGTTTCTTGATACCTTCCTTATATATATATATATATATATATATATATATATATATATATATATATATATATATATTTCATGCGCATCTCAAAGCCATGTTTTCCATTGCAATTTCCCATTTTTCCAGATTCTTTTCCCCCTCCACCAAAATCATTATATCATCTGTATATGTCATCACTAGAGACCGGATTACATGAATTTGCATGTTTGCATATGCATTTGCATATTAAGCCCATTTTCACCTGTTATTGAATGTTTTACCTAAAACCTAGTGATGATGCATATATTCGCTATATTTAAAATATTTTTCGGTAGTGTACGTAGTTAATAAATAAAATCTTACGTTGTAGCCGGAAAAATCTACTAGCAGCACAGCTCTTAGTCTATGGCGACTTGCTGAAGAACTACGACGACTCGCTGAAGAATTACGACCTACGTTTGGGAATGTAAATAAACTGATTTCATCAACAAAGAAAGTGTTTTTTAAGGCACGTTCATGTGTTAATGCCTGTAAAAAATTGACAAATGTGCCTTTACCTTCGGAATCAGTGGTAACTCGATGGGCGACGTGGGTTGAAGCTATGAACATTTCGAGGCCATTAAAGGTGTAGTAAACGACTTAGATAGTGGAGAGGCTATGAATGTTTGTCAGTACAAGGAAGCATTTAACGATTCTAGTATTGAAACCATAGCTATGATTACCATTCGTTTTTCCCATTTGCCTGAGAGTATTAAAAAGCTTGAAACTCAATTTACTCGGTTAATGAATGAAATCCCCATTGCCAGAGATTTTCCTGTGTAAACTTAAAAAATATTTTGAACCTTTGTGCCAAACTGATAGCTTAAGTAATGGGACGAGTGAACTTTTTCCAGAAACAATGACTGCTAACACAGCACCTAACTTCAAATACTGCCCAGTTACATCAGTGAATGTGGAACGCTCCATATCCACATATAAAAATATTTGCAGAGATGGAAGAAATAATCTTACTACTGAATATTTGAACAGTACCCAATTGTTTACGTTTACAAAACTAAAGAAAAAGTTAAATAATTGTTAATTATCGAATGTATAAATATTTTATTCAACTACTTGCTAATTGTATGCCGACTTTGATATAAAAAATGTAAATATTACTATTTTTATATTATATAATGTTGCATATTTTGACACTTTTCATGCATATTTTAAGCATTTTTAATGCATATTTGCATGCATATTCTAGCTGTTTGCTTTGCTTCTAATCCGGTCTCTTCACCTCGGTGTTGTTTCTGTATCCACGAAAATCCACAATTTCATATAAAACCACATTAAACAAAATTGTTGACAATACACTTTTCTCTTTCCATATGAAACCAATCCAAGTGTGTATTATCCATCCGCACGCTATTCTCACACTTCTAGATGTTTCTTGCCAGTTCCACAACTCCTACGTTCACTCCTCTCTTTCGTAGGCTTGACCATATGCTTTCCTTTCGCAGGTCTAACGAAAGCTATTATAGCGTCCTGACGGTATAGTCACCTTTTTTCTATGATGTGTATGAGTATAAAAATTAAACCTACCTTTGATCTTCCTTTCCTTAATCCACACTGTTCTTGTCCAGTTGTTTCGTCTTAAAATGGTTTATTATAATGTAAAAATCATTGGAGTGGATGAGAAAGTGATTTTCTATGTAGAAGAATTCTTAGAATCTAGAAAGCAAAAAGTTAGGGTAGAAAAAGTAGGATCAAAAGAAGTGGAAGAGTAAATGGGAGTGCCACAGGGTAGTGTATTGGGATTATTGCCATACATTATTCGAGTTAATGTTTGTTTATTGTCAGAAGTAAGGGTATTTGCAGATGACATAATTTTATATAATAGGATCAAAACAGTAGAAGACTGGGAATAGTTGCAAAGTGAACTAGACAGGAAATGTAATTGGGTAGGTGAACATGGGATGAACATAAACTCAAAGAAGAAACAGCGTATTAGGTATACAGTTAAAATAACTAAAAACTAATTATGATTAGAAGGGAGGGGTGGGGAGGGGGAGGAATTGTATGTTGAAGACTTGAAACGTAAGTACCTTGGCATAACATTTGATAATAAACAGAATTGGGCATAGTAGATTCGACAGGTTGCTGGAAAAAGTTTCAGAATTGATGGCGGGATATACCAGAGAAGTGAGTGACTTAGGTTACAAAACTTGACCAGACCATTGTTTCAACATGGTGGTCTAGTATGGGATCCACATTTTTAATCATACACAGGAATTAGATGGGGTACAGAGAAAGGCTGTTAGATTTGTATCTGGAAATTATAGCAGAACATAATCAGTAACTGATTTGATAAATGAAAAGGTAAGGATGCTTTAACATTCATAGAGGGCAAAAGTAGGTGGGTAAATTACGGTGTGTAATGTGTAGAGGAAAATTTCCTCTTGAGCGTACTTTCAAACGCAGTAAATTATATTAAATCACCAACCGAAAATCTATGTATTTAACCTTTATATTTTTATGAAAACTATCTGATGTTCAAAATAACAAACAACAAGCATATCTGTCTGCCGGAGGAAAAAGGTACATCCTTTTCACAAAAAGTCTTTTAATTACGTTAAAACATGTTTTTGCGCTATTAAGACCCATTTTTGTTTTGAAACGTTAAAAGGTGTGTTTCTGAATTGGAACAATTCATTCTGTCTGTTAGTAAAACAAGTTTTACTTCATTCTTTGTGGGTAATATTATTTTTAAAATATGTAAATGAAACTGAGATTTATAAGCTTATAAACGTTAACTAACACACTCGCAATCGGCAGTATAATGAGCGCTGTGTACCCATAAATTGCAGATTTTTTTTTTCGCATGTCTTGAACAATTCTTCCATTCTATAGGTAATATATGAACAAACGTTAAAAGAGACTCGAAAGAAAATCAACACGACAAAAACGGTCCATCGTTGACGCATAAGTAAAACGAAAAGTTTTGAAGGCATAATGAATAAGCAATGCGAAGAAACAGGAGTAAATACAAAACATGGAGTAACATTATTTGCAAGCATCTTATTTG
>JARYHS010008942.1:0-24402 GCA_031002005.1 Vandiemenella viatica | reverse complement strand
TCCAGCCTTGTAACTTCGTTAGCAAAGCTGCAAGCTGTGCGTGAAGATCAGCCACCTCAGCCCGCGCCTGCACACAGCAATCAACATGTTTCTACCAAGGCCAGCTACACTTTGCTGCTGGCTCTAGAGTGATAGGTCATGCCTATATGTATGTGTACCTGTTAAACTACTCTCTGCTACCATGTTAAATTATGTTCACCACACAATAAGGTCTGCTGTAATAATAATACGTTTATTGAGGCACACACACTACAACTTTATATCCACATGTTTTCAGCTTCAACAGCCAGACAACGACTCCTCTCACTCCTGTACAATTCCAGAGATACACTCTAAAGATACATCAAGCACCAGAACATTCCTCACAGATATAAATGTACAATACTCAACACGCCTCCTTACATTTATATCTGTACTTCTATTAATTCACATTCAACATATCTCTAAACTTTTTGAACTTAACTTTACACAATGCCTTCGTAAATATGTCAGCATGTTTTCGTTAGAGTCTGTTTTCACAATGTCTATTACACCATTTGTATACCACTCATTTACAAAATGATAGTGTACTTCAATATACTTGGAGTTCTTTGAAAAATTACCATACTTCGCAATATTTACTGCTCCTGAGTTATCTTCATATACTTGGACAGGTCCGTTGATATTTACATTAAAAGTTTTTAATACATCCAAAACATACTTTAGTTCAGTAACAGCTTCTGACAAAGCAATATGTTCAGCAAAAGTGGAAGATTTAACGACACTTCCTTGTTTTCTAGATTTCCAAAATATTGAATTTCCAAACTAATCTAATTACATACCCCGTTCGTGCACTTTCGATCTACAATATCACCTGCCCAATCTGCATCAACATAGCAATCAAAAGTTTTTACATTTTCATTTTACAGAAATGTAATTTCAAATTTTTCGTTAAATACAAATACTTTAATACTCTTAATGCATACTTGTAATGAACTTTACAGTAACAATTCTGAAATCTACTTAAGTAATTAACACTGTAACTGATATCTGGTCTAGTTCCTGAACTGATGTACAAAAATAGCACCTATTAAGTTTCTGTATCTAATGTCTTGACATACTTCATTCACAGGTTCTAATTTAAATTAACTTCCATTGGTGTATCATACAATTTTGAGTTTACAATTTTATACTTTGAGGCTAAGGAATTGATGTAATTTTCCTGACTCAAACTCATAACATTTTCTCCCAGATTGTAATCTATATTAATCCCTAAATAGGTTTTTACTTGACCCAAGTCTTTCATCTTGAATTTCTTCGACAACAGATTCTTGATTTTATCTATTTTCCTTTTACTGTTTACAACAAATTAATAGATCATCAACAAATAATTATTAAATAAATTACATCATCTCCATCGATCAAAGTATACAGACAATAATCAAATTGATATTTTGCAAAACCTAGATCACTCATAAATTCATCAAAACAATCATACCAAGCTCTAGGGCTTTCTCGTAAACCATACAATGCTTTATTCAATTTACAAACCCTATTAGTACCATCTTCATACCCTCTTGGCTGATTTATATAAACCTCTGATAAAACTTTACCATTAAGAAATGCAGTTTCAACATCCATTTGCTCTATAGCTAAACCATTTTGACAACAGTATGACAGTAAAAGTTTCAATGTCTGCATCTTAGCCACTGGTGAATATATATCATCCACAACTTCCTTTTGTTGAAAACCCCTTACAACTAGTCTTCCTTTATAAGTGTTATCTGAGTTTTTTTGTATAAACCCACTTTACATCAAGAGCATTTACATTCTCTGGTTTCTTTACTAGTTTCCATGTTTTGTTTTGATACAAACAGTCAATCTCCTTGTCCATTGCTTGTTTCCAATACACTGACTCTTTACAATTAATTGCCTCCTCGAAATTATCTGGACTATCAGCACAACAAAAGTTTACATAAGTGATATTGCTACAGACATAATCATTAAATCTATCTGGCATTTTACATTTTCTACCTGACCTAGTCCAATTTACATTTATCACTGTTTAAACCTCCTTTAACATCTCCTTCTTTCCTTTCTTCATCTACAGATTCATTTTCATCACTAGAATCACTGCTCTGAATCATAACCCTTTAAGTGGATAAGTTTAACATTATTCTCTACAATATCAACATGTCTTGCAACAACAATTTTATTATTCACTAATACTCTGTATCCAACTTCACTATAACCTAATAAAATTCCCATATTCGCTTTACGATCTCATTTAGACTTTCTCATTTGTTCAGGTACTCTTACAAAAACTTTACTACCATATAGCTTCAGATGTTTAACATTTGGTTTCTTTCCTAGTAAAATTTCATAGGGATTTTTCTTTTCAATAGTATTAGCTAAAGTTCTGTTTTTAAGATAAACTGCTGTACAAACTACTTCAGGCCAGAACCTCCTATCTACTTTGGTTCAGCTAGCAAACACCGTGACATATCCATGATAGATCTATTATATCTTTCAGCCGTACCATTTAACTCATGTACATAGGGAGGGCAAACATTTGAAACAATTCCTTTTTCCTTTACAAATCGATAAACATCAGAATTTAAATATTCCTTTCCATTATCACATCTCAGTTTCTTAATAGTTTTACCTGTCAAATTTTCAATTTCATTTACATATGCAACTAGACAATCATAAACTTGACTTTTTGATTTGATAGGGTAAACACGAGCTGCTTGCTATAATCATCTATAGAAGTTAGAAAGTATCTTTCACCATTCAAACCAAGAGTTGAGTGAGGCCCATTTAAATCAGTGTGAATAATTTCTAAAATTCCTTCTGCTTTGCTTCTATTATTTTCAAAAGGTAAATTGCGCATTTTGTTTTGAATACAAACTTTACACTTCATATATTCAGACTCTAAACTTTTAGGTAAACCAACTGCTAATTGATCTTTACACAAAGTATTTAAATAGTTAAAATTTACATGCCCTAATATGCGATGCCATCTCTCCTTTTCAGTCATAGAATCACTGTTACTCACAATATTTACATTAACATCTTCCTTAAAAATGCTACTTGTCATTTTATACAGATTACCTTCCTTCATAGCAATTGCAATTAGCCTGTTATTTCCATCAAAAAACCGAGTGTGGTGGTGTAACGGTTAGCGTTCTCGCCTCGCATTCGGGAGGAGGGCGGTTCGAATCCCCGTCCGGGCATCGAGATTTGGGTTTTCCATGGTTTCCCCAAATCACTCCAGGCAAATGCCGGGATGCTTCCTTCAAAAGGCCATGGCCGAATTCCTTCCCATTCCTTGCCCCCTTGCCCCCATCCTTTCCTGTCTCTAAAGACCTCGATGTTAAAAAGAGACGTAAAGCAGTTACAAAAAAAAAAAAAAAAAAAAAAATCCATCAAAAAGTTTTGAAACATTTTCTACAGATACAATCTTGTGCTTGTCTGTTACTTTCGCATAACTAATCAAGTTTCTACTCATGTCTTTAATATAAAATACATTTTCCATATTAATTTGAATCAATTTACCATAAACTGAAAAATAACTAACTACATTTCCTATCTTAGTTGCTTTCAAAATTTTCCCATCAGCAATCTTTACCTCTACAGGCTTTTCTAAAGTAACACACTCAGAAAAATACTCTTCATTATTTACAACATGATCTGTACAACCACTATCCAATAACCAATCAATTTTAATATTTTCTTTGTTACCTGTGTTCATTTTATTTTGCACCAACAAGCTCCTAACCTCTGTTACAAAACTGCCTGTTGCACTTTCACTTTGGTGGTATACTTCACCATGCTGATACTGGCCGTTTCTTGATCCCGTTGCACTTACACTTTCACTTTGTTGGCATTCTTGACTTCGCCGATACCGTCGTTTCTGGATCCCTTGTGCTTACTTCCGCTCCACTGTTGATCATTGTTGTGACCTCTGAAGTTTCCACTTTGATGGTTACTTCCTCTGCTGCTTCTTTGATTCTGCCTGCTGTGATTCCATGTGCCTCTTTCATTTTCTTCATTTCGACGACGACAATCTTTCTTGAAATGTCCTCTTCTTCCGCAGCCCCAACGCAATTGTTCCTTACGACTTGTACCAGATTTTCTCATACTATGGAATGCATTTGTTTGTAAAGATTCACTTTCACCCTTGTCTTTCAAGTCCATTAATCAAATTTTACTTTTAACAAATTCAACAGTTGATCTTCCTCTTTCAAAACATCGACCAAGTCACCAATGTAGCACAAAGAGTCCGGCAAAGTTCTTAACATGTAGTTTAATTTTTCTTTCTCAGTCACTTTAGTCCCAGCAGCTTTCAATTCATTTACTGCCCTTTCAAAATCACTAAAGAATGTCGCTGTTTCATTGTAGTCTTTTAACTTCAATTTTTCCAGTTTGTTTCTACAAATTATTTTGAGTGCAGTCGATTCCTTGGAGTATAATTCATCAAACTTAGTCATTATTTCATATGCATTCACTTTATCACTCACAAACTCAAGTTGCTTATTCGTAATAGCACTATAGATGTAGTTTACTGCCTTCAGATTTTCTTCTTCCCAAATTTCAGCATTATCCATACTTGTTTTCTCTCTTGAAGCCACTGTATAACATTTCTTCATCTTTAAATACATCGTTATTCTTTTCTTCCAATTTCCAATAGACCTCGCCGATCAAAGCACGGTATTACAGTGTCAGCCATTATTACTTGAAATCAAACTTTTTTGAATACACGAAAGCCACAGACCTTTTTTTCAACCATTTAACCACTAAATCACGGACTGCTACCATGTTAAACTACTCTCTGCTACCATGTGAAATTATGTTCACCACACAATAAGGTCTGCTGTAATAATAATACGTTTATTGAGGCAACACACACTACAACAGCCAGACAACGACTCCTCTCACTCCTGTACAATTCCAAAGATACATCAAGCACCAGAACATTCCTCACAGATATAAATGTACAATACTCAACAGTACCAAACAATCAAACTAGAAATGTGGTATACACAGAGGCATTGTAGTTAGCGACCTACCAAGTAAGGTAAAGTTGGCATCTTATTTATCATAAATATTGCTATATCGCAAAAATAAAATTCTTTCTAAACAATAACTTCTTATACTTCGAACAATAACTACAACCACGAATTAGTATTGTTAATTTTTTCAGGTAGCTTTTCTACTATTTAATCAATTACATTACATAAAAATATGAATCAAACTTTTGGATATCAGTATGAAAACCGAACATAATGTAATAACTAATACAAACGAAACTTTTCAGTAGACATTTAAAACTCATGCCACTCCACCTTAATAACTGGTAATACAATAAAATCTATAAAGAATTTTTACACATACCAAAGCACACGTGTGTAAAGCAGTGGGAAATTGCTAGTTTATGAATAACTTTATGTGGATAGAAGCAATTCATAATTTTTAGTGTGTGAGTCTCACACATGTAGATTAATCTTTTACATCATCATTTATTACTTCTTCCCCATATTGGCCCACCACCTTATTGTTTTGTGCTGTGTCTGTACGACCATTAAAGTCTCCCATTAATATTATTTCTTTCCAAGGATTCACATCATCCAGAACGTTCGTCAAATTTTGATAAAAATCATCCTTGGTTTTATTATCTGCGTCATCTGTGTGTGCATTCATGCCCACTATTACAATTTCCATTTTTCTTCAGTTCTTAAGATATTATCCTCTCATCTACAGCTTGCCAGCATTTTATATATTTTTTTTGAAAAAAAGGTTTGATGTATTATTATTGATACACTCTCTTTGCTCGATCAGTTTTTACTTACGTCAGTATAAAAATGGGTATACAGTCTATCACCTCATTACCTTTTTCTTGTCTCTGTTAAAATGGCTACATCAATTTTCATTCTTTCTAGTTCTTCAAAAACTTCTCTCTGTTTTGTACCCAAACCCTGAATATTTCAAGTAATATTCATATTACATTTCCGTTGCCTAAGTCGTCTTCCCGGAGAGCCATCCTGCTTCTGAGATTCCTGACTAAGACCTGTAACCTGCACTTTATTTTAAATGGACAGGGGGCTGGCCTTTTGCAGAACCCTCTACATGGAGGACCAGGGTTTTTCCTCAGGGTGTCCTTCCCCTAGATTGTTTGTCTTCTCAGCGACATCCACAGTCCCATCTACCCTGATACATTGTGGGACATACTTTGTCTGGCAACTCCATCAAGGCCTGTCTGGCATGGGAAGCCCTACTGGTAGCCTTGTTACCACCGAATAACCCTCAACTTCATTGAAGTAAGCATCCTCTGCACCTGGCACTTAAAATGCCTCACGAAAAGGTGGTGCCCCCTGGAGAGGATTAGCTTAACATGCTGTGGAAAATTTCCATAAAGTAAACTTCAACAAAACTAAAGCATTGGTGTGCACTGCGTATGTCTGGGATTCTGTAATCAGTGAATCGCTGGAGATTTGATTGAGCACGAATGTCAACAGAAATGGTGAACCCTTTTTAATTGAAGCATGGAAGCCTGTTATCCAAGATCAGCAACAGCAGCACGATAGACATGCATGCTGGAAGAGAGCCGAGACGCAACTGCCCGTTGTGGGCCGCGTATAAATCCAACGATGCGGCAGCCAATGGGAGGATCTGCTGTAACAGCAGCGTCCGCTAGCCGTGGGGTAATTATATGAGCTGAAGCTGCGAGGCATGCACAGTCAGTATCTTTCTGTCGCAGTGTAAACTTTGACCTTTTCCTGATGAAGACAACAGAGGCTGTTGTCGAAACATCGCAAATGGAAGAACTGATCCGGCAGAACACCCGAGAAGAACTTCTGTGATAATTTTGCCCTTTAAGGGCAGATTTCAGAAAAAATCCTTTTTAAAAAAATATGATGTGATCACGCAGAGACCGTAATCTTTAAAATGATACCTCATTTATCTATATCAGGGAGATAAATCGCCCGTGACACAAAAACACATTGCTGAAATATGATACTTTTGCCCTTTAAGGGACGAATTCCGAAAAATTCCTGTCTTAATATATGATGTAATCAAAGCGGAGATTTTAATCTTTAAAATGATATTTCATTTATCGATTTCGGTCAGGAATGCAGGGAGATAAATGGTTTGTGATGCAAAAATCGCATTTTCGAAGTATTTACATTTTTGCTTTAAGGAATCAATTCCGAAAAATTCCTTTTTAAAAATGTGATGTAATCAAAGTGGAAAACTAGGCTTTAAAATGATATCTCATTCATACATTTCAGTTAGTAATCAAGGGAGATTTTGGCTTGTGACAAAAAACACCTTATAGAAATCTATACTAATATTATAAATGTGAAAGTAACTCTGTCTGTCGTCCGTTTCTTGGGCTAAAGGCTACTAATTGTGATGAAATTTCACAAGGAGATGCTATTTGACATTGGGATGGACATGGGATACCATATTCTGTATAGATAAGAATATATTGTCATTAAATTATGAAAATTATCTGAACTGTGAAAGACAAACGCATAATATCTATATGAATCAGAATCTTTATTGTCATAAACATGTAAATGTATGGACAATTGTCAAATTAAGCCCAACAAGTGGACTACAATAGAATACAATTTAAGAAATTCGCTATATACAACTCAAAATCACAACAATCTAATTACTACAAACTTTACAATATACAAATACATATGTACATTCCAAACCATATACCTTAATAGAATCTGCCTAGTTATGTAAATCTATTACAGTACATGAGATTTCCAATTAATGCTGTAAAAACTATTTATATCATATAAACATTCTCTAACTGATACATTCTTAATTTTAGCTTTGAAATTATTTTGTGACAATAATTTTAAGTGCATAGGCACTTCATTGTACAACTTAGTCAAAATTTAACACCAATTTTTTTGGGAACTGCTATGACTATATTGTCGAATTCTTAAGATTTTTATTTCTAGTATCATATGAATGGAAATCTGCATTAATGTAAAACTGTTCTAAATGGCTATGTACATATATGAGTAATTTAAATATATACAGAGAATATAAAGTTAATACACCTAATTCTACAAATAAAGGTTTACAAGACGTTGTATATGGTACATTACAAATTATCCTAATTGCTCTTTTCTGTAAGATGAATAGTTTTTTACAATAACAACTTGATCCCCAAAGGACAATACCATAATTTAAAATACTTTGAATTTGAGCATAATAAACTGTAAGCAATATATTTTCATCAACTGTCATGTTGAGTCTCCTTTTGGCCACTTTCTTCATAACAAAGTCAACATGATAATTCCAGGACAAATTAGAATCCAACATGCCTCTACCCTCAATATTTATGAATAAGTCATTGATATATATATTTAAAAGTATATGCCCTAGAATGGAGCCTTGAGGCACCCCATACTCCACCAGCCTACCTTTTGAAAATGTTCCATTTTTAAATACAAATTGAGTTCTATCAGTTAGATAAGAAATTAAGAGCTTAACTGAATTTGTATTGAAGCCATAGTGGAACAATTTTTTACTTAATATACTATGGTTTACTGTGTCAAAAGCTTTTGACATATCAAAAGACCTAAAACTAACATAAGAACCTTCCTCCAAATCATCTACCACACTACCAACAAGCTTAAGAACAGCATTACATGTACCTCTCCCAGGCCTGTAGCCATACTGTTTATCTGTAAATAAGCTGAAAGCTCAAAATGATTTGATATTTGTTCATGGAGCAAGGACTCAAAACTTTAGAAATAGTAGGTACTATTGATATTGGTCTATAATTATTTTCTATCTTCCTGACACCTTTTTTGTGTATAGGTACCACTTTAATATTTTTCAACTTATTTGGAAAAAACACAGCCATTTATTAAACATTCATTAAAGATATGAGTTAGTACTTCACTAATAAAAAAAGGCAGAAATCTTCATAATAAGCGAGTTAATACCATATATGTCTAGGCATTTACTATTATTTAATTGGTTGATTTTTTTAAACATATCTTCTACACTGACTTCCTGAAATGCAAAACTGGTCATCGATCTTGGATACTTATCAATGTACGAGGTGCAATCACGATTACTGATAGGTATGCTACTACTAACTTGTTTTACATGGTCGATAAAAAAATTATTAAAATTATCTGGTGTTATCTCATTATTTACATCTGATGCCTTGCAATTATTATTTGTAAGACTATTAGTGATCTCCCACATTTTTTATATTTTTTGCATTTCCAACCAACCTATTGTAGTACTTCAATTTAGTATTTTTAATGGACAATTTGTACTCTTTTTTCAACATTTTGTACCTATCTCTTAAGTGGTTATTATTAAAACTTTACTTAAACTGTATAATCGATGACATTCTTCCTTAAGTCTATGTAGTTCATCATTGTACCATTTATTATCAGGCATATGCTTCTTGTTTTTTGAAGCAATTAGAGGAAAAGCTCCATTTACTGCCCACATAAACAAATCATGGAAAGCCTCAAATTTATCATCTATACCTTTAGTATCATATACCCCCAACCAATTGATTTCTTTTAACATATTGATAAACAGATTAATATTATGATCATTCACCAATCTGACTAAGTGGTTTGGTTTATTTATATAGGCCTATCTTGGTTCGTTCCAAAACTAAGTTACATCTCAAAGTATGGCATTATGATCAGACACTATGGTATGAATTATGTTTGAATGCCACTTTGTTTTATTTATGTCAGTGAATATATTATCAATACAATTACCAGGAGTTGCAAACCCTGCCTAGTAATTTCTGAGGTAGTAAACTTTAACCCAAAACAGTCAAACAAGTTGATAAGGTTTCTTTCAAAATTATTGCCATGATTGAACTTAACATTAAAATCAGCAGATATTAATAAATTAAAATTAGCTTAAATGATATACTAATCATATTATATAGGCAGTTCAAAAATTATTAAAATAAACAGGGTCATCATTATATGGCCTATAAATTGAGAGCACTATTATATTTTTCTTAACTAATTCTACAGCAGCCACCTCACAAACCATTTCAATAGAAAGATCCTTTACATGAGTTAGTTCTTTAAAACCTATCTCATTCTTGAGAAATATTGCTGCACATAAAGAAAGCGAGTTTATAACCAGGTAAACATAAAAATTGGGCATCAGTGTTTTTAAGCCAATGTTCAGCTATTGCTAAGACAGCCACATTATACAATTCACATAATACATTTATATCGTCTATTAAAATTTGGAGTAGGCCTCCTCTTAAGCCTTGACTGCTCTGATACCATTTCATTATAGTAGGCTGTACTTTGATCTTGTGCATGTATAGGCCTATCTTTAAAATTGTTACCACTTTGTACGTTATTTAATCTAAAAAATCAACTGTTCTGTAACCTAAAAGGTATGAGCCTTGTTGAATTAAATCTATTAGTTGTCCATATACTATCTACAAAATTAATGAGTTTATCTCCAACAAGACTCTTTCCTATGTTATTTAAATGTAAACCATGGGTAATATGGAAGTGCCTACCTATATTACTTACATCTATGAAATTAACATCCCAAAGTGTTTACAGATTTTAAACATTTCTTCATTAGCCTTCTTAACCTCCAAGTTGACAATGGATGTCTCAAGCAGATCATACCGGTGAGGTACAGAGAATACCATAATGTTCTTGGCATAGCACAGTTCTTGTAGTTTCTTCCTCAATGAAGATAGGAGACCTTTTGTTTCGTTCCTGGCCACATCATTTGTCCCAGCTAAAAATATTGGAATTTCATTTTCACTCACTTTAGTTATTTCCCTGACTACTTCAATGAAATTAGCCCCAGGCTTCACAATACTTGATATATTATAACCTTTGCTTAGGACTGCAGAAGAAACACCTCTACCTTGACTATCTTAAAAAAGTCGAATTTTCAACTGTTGAATTTTAAGCTTAGGCCTACACTCTTTTGGGTACTTTAGATTTTATTTCGATTTCTTTGTTTGCTTCAGTATTTTGAACACTTTTAGCAAACACATCATTATCAGAAATCTGATCTAAGGGTTCAAATCGGTTTTTGAGTGGTGGAAAATCCCTTTCTTTGTCTATAACAAAGCCTGACCTTGGTCTACACTGAGTTTTAAATGTAACACATTCCCACCTTCTTAAATCAGTCTTATGGCAGGAATCTGTTCTAAATTCATGTGTTTTGTATCTCAAAAGCTCACTTTCATACTCGCTTAGTTGTTTCCTTAACAATGAAATTTCTTCAAGTAGGGTTTTTACCTCATTATGTAAGGTTTGAATAATTTCACCAGCAGATTTTTCTTCACTGTAAACTTCAGTTGTACCACAAACTATGTCCATTTTTTCCTCCACTTGTGAACATCTTGCACACTTCCATGATTCATTTTCTTCTGGAATTTCACTTTCTAAAATATTCCCACATCTAAAATGGTACCATTTATCACAGGTATCACACAAGATACCATTTCTGACAACTTTGTTGCACTTTCCACACCTATTATCATTTAAAACACTAACTTTTACCGGAACTGTAACAGAAGTCGTTTTAACACCCGGCGCCATCTCAGATGGTAGGCTAAAGAGCAGACATATGATTTGAGAGTACAATGTGACCATTCTTATAACATGCAATCTTCTAACACTACCTGGATGGCCTGCCAACAATAATATAAAGTAAATCTTCCTAAGTAAAGCTGTTGCAAGAACAGATATCTGAATTAACATTTATATCATAACTAGCTGGTACCCACGACTTTGTTCGTGTTTGTAAAGAATTTGGATTGAAAAATACAGGTCGACCACTTTCAACCGTAAGCACCTTAGAATTTGGTAAATTCTAGTTTTCTTAGCTTTAGGTATGAGGGAGGAAGAAAGCTTTCCTATAAACGTAAGGTTTCATTACACGTACAGGTTATGGGAGAAGTTTCATATAGAAGCTGATACTGTAAATAACCATTTTAAAAGCAGTAAAGACCCACAACATTTAATAAAATGGTTAAATAAACTTTTTATAATAATAAAGAAACTTTAAACTAACCTGGAATAGGGAAATCCATTATTGTCCAACTTGCAGACAATAGATTATTGCTATGTGAGAATTTCACTAACTTTTAAATGAAGTACAGTAATTTTAAAATAATAATAATTCGAAAGAAAGTTAAATTCACTAAAATTCCGTGGTTTCAGACCGTGTATATAGCGTAAATAAATTTTTAAACACTTCGATAAACACACTTTCACTTCTAACATTTTTTATCATATGTTTCCAGTAATTTCTCGATATAAAAAGTAGATTCCCTAAAAGAATAAAAAATCTAGTATAACATATTTAAATTTCAGAACATTCCATGCAGTAGAATGGATTTTATATACATTTTTAAAATTATTTCATCACTTGAGATTTATTTACGAATGAACCAAGCAACTTCCATAAATAAAATAACTTTCAAAACACGTAACTAAATTTAAAGAAAATTCTGATAACTTCACTTTTTCGATATAAACAATACTTTAATAATTATGAACTAAAAACCAAGTGTTTGGTAAACAGTTTTTAAACCGATTCTTGTTAAAGTCATAACTTTGCTATTTTAACACCGAATATAATAAAATTTACATCACTGGAATCGGGAATTAATATAGAACATTATGGCACTAATTTTATTTAGATAATTTGTAATTCAGCGGGATTTCCTAAAAATTGATAAATCAAGACAGAATTAGGGGGACCACCACTGAACGTTCGAACTCTTTATCACTATGCTGTTTAAACTAAATTCGTTTATAAACAAACTAATCATTCAAGAATTCTAATTAAACACTTTTTATGTACCATGAGGCTAAGACTATATGCTGTTAAAGTTTAAACACTTTCTATAATCTCAATCACTTTATACCTTTTGGATAAGCGTCCGTATACAGGTGGTGTGTGGATGGAGGGTATATAAGCGGGTACCTAGTAGAGGTCTTTCGTCTTTACTCTGGGAACGTTATGTAAGGTGAATCTGCTTTAGAAGCCGTGGTGTGTGTTAGTCGGTAGCCAGAATTGGCTGAGCCAGGCTAGGAACGTGTGTCGGCCATGATGATTTTCTTTGCAACTACCATGAACTTGTAAATTTTCTGAAAGGGGTTTTCGGTTGGTATTATTTCTCTCCACAATCTGCAATATTCTGGAAATGTTTGTTTGATCGCCTACTCAACTGTAGAATGCAATTTTTGAAAATGTGACTTTTAAAATAAATTTCAATTTATGATTCAAGTGAACTTTTTTGTAATTTCGTAGCAAACTGAACCCTTTTCTCAGCTTTGGGGTTACAAAGGCAGGGGGGGCGACCATTAAGCATTTTAGTTGAGTATTCCAGGCAGGCATATGGTCAATTTAAAATTATTTTGTCAAAATTCAACAGAACTTCCTTCCATTTTAAGTGAACTTTCAGCTAAGGTACTAAGCCTATACTCCCACCCCTAGTATGGTTACGTCCTTACAAACCCCTATATGTCCCACAACCCCATAGCTAATGACATCTAACAACCATAGTGCATGATGGGAGACTCGATGATATTACCACACACAAATGCCAGTCATCAGCGCTGTGTAGTTCAGGCAGCAAAGTAAAATTTACAGACACACATGTCTTTGAAGGAAATATGAAAATATCGTTGATGACCACTTTCTACCACCATATCTCCCACACTCCCAAAGTTACCGAAATTCAGCCAACATTGTGATCAATGGGTGACTCTTTGTTACTACCACGCACTAAGACCAGTGAACTGCGTTTCATAGTTTTGGCTGAAAAGTGGTACACCAAGACACATCCGTCTTTGGCACAAATGTGAAACTGCCACAGGTCAACCACTCTCAACTCCCATATCTCCCACACCCCCATAGCCACCAACATCTAACCACTATAGTGCACACGATACCACACACAAACACCAATAGTCTATGCTATGTAGTTGTGGCAGAAATGTGACAAACGCGGAGACACATGTCTTTCGTTGAAATACGAAAATATCCTAGATCGGCCACTTTCAACCACCCTATCTCCACAATATCACAGTTACTGAAATTCGGCCAACGTTGTTATCGAAAGGTGACTCTGTGGTACTACCACACACAAACGCCAGTGATGTGCGATAGATAGTTTTGCTGAAAAGTGATACACCAAGCCACATGCATCTTTGGCAGAAATATAAAATTGATGCAGATTTACCACTTTCAACTCCATATCTCCCACACCCCCATAGCATTGACATCTAACAACCATAGTGCATGACAGGAGACTCAATTCTACTACCACACACAAACATCAATGGTCTATGCTGTGTAGTTTTGGCAAGAAAGTGAAGTATAAGGAGACACAAATTTTTGGTCGAAATATGAAATCGCTCTGCATTGACGAACTTTAATCATTATATCTCCCAGATCCCCACAGTTATCGGCATTCGGCCAACATTGTGCACTACAGGAAACTGCATGCTACTTCCACACACAAACACCAGTGATCTGTGCTAGGTAGTGGTGGCTGAAAAGTGAAATATAGGAAAACAAGTCTATATATATATATATAAGATTAACAACAAAAAAATTTTTACAAGAGCTTTGACAGTACCAGACAAAAGGCAAATAAATACTTTGCATTCGTGATTGTTCGAAAAAAAACTTAGAAAGATTGAAAAGCTTTGTTAATCTTATTTCAAAACAAGTGTACGTGTAAGAAGAAAAAGGCTCATTAAAAGCTATCAGAACTTTTCAGTGGCTAATATTTCATCTTAGGACGTCAGTTGGAAGCAATAAAAAATGCTTTATTAAAAGCGCTTTCAGTTATTGTACTACCATTATCTAGCCTTACCTGAAATATTTTTGACTTTGTCTTGAAGGACCCGGTCATCAATTTTAAAGATTAGTAATATTAGTATCAAATGAGCCCTCATGGTTTTTAATCACATCTTAGAACACCAACTGCTTCTTTTTACTCACAAACATATTAATTCGCAATCAAAACCCATCATAAACAGTTATTCATATTCAAACATTTAGCGGATCAAACAATGGAGGGGGGGGGGGGGGTAAAAATTAATGTGTTTGTAATGCGTAAAGTTACAGGGCAATGGAATCGTAGCGCAGTGGTAAAGTGCTTCTTAAGAAAACTTACATGAGTGCTTTGGAGGCTTTGGGTACAAACCCCACTGGGAGCAAAATTTTTTATGAATTGTTTTTCATAATTTGAGCCAAGCCTAGGATTTTGTTAGTAAGGATACCATGTTCTGGCAAATCTTTGGTGATAGTATAGTGACCTAAGTGTTTACTTTATTCAGAGTATACTGGTTCCACAGGCAATTATTGTGTGATCTAAACTAATAATATTATATATGCAAAAGTAAGTCTCAGTCATTTTTTTTATAACTTTTTGATGACTATATATGTATACCGATATACCAAAATACTTTGTATCATTAGGAACAAATAGGAAACTTTTTTTCCAATATGAATAAATGACGGTATATCGATAGCGTTCCTGTCATACTATGCCAACATATCTTAGGTAACCTTGAACTTTGTGTATCCAATTCTAGCAATCAAATTCCAAATCCACGCGTACGAAGTCGCAGTTAACAGCTAGTAATATATATGATGACAAGTGTGGACTAGTAAGTGGGAGTTAGTGGAGATCGAGACCTGGAGGATGTCTGGTGTCAAAGATATTCTGGCAGGATAGTTCCCATCTACAGAGTGCAATGGAGGTTGTGGTGTCAGGCATGGAGCAAAGAAAAGAGAGGAGACCACGTAAGGGACCTTCTCCATACAACGATGTGACACCGAGTGGAGAGCGGTGGGGTGGGGAGGTCGCCATATTGGCAGGGTCAAGAAACACAAGGAATGTATACAGAACGGAAGAATTTCTTCGTTTTTAATCATCGCATTACTAAAATTGAAGTCTTATGGGGTCATATTTATAAATACCCTAATTGATATAACCTACAAACATTAGAATTTAAGAAAAACAAGCTGCTAAATAATTTTTGATACGAATTTTGTATGCAGAAATAAAACTTATTTTTTCTGCCTACAGCTCGATATTTCGCTTAGTTCTCGATATACAATGTCTCAAAAGTGAGGTGGTTAGATCTAAATGCAGTCTGGACCAAAGAAAAAAGAACTAGGCGAGATATAAAAAAATTGTTCTTTACTTTCAATTAGTTTTGTTAAGTTACATAAGAATTCATAATCACAGTAATGATAGAACTGGCCAGTGCAATTATCTTGCTACCATATATCAAAAGTCGCAAGCTTGTGTCATTAACAACGTGCTCCATAAATTACTAATAACAAATAAATAATTTGTTCCTTATGCTATAAAAAGAATATTCTGCAACAGGTGCATTTCAACCTAATCACAATTTGATTTAATGTTGCTGCTAAAGAGTTAAACGATGCAAATGCAACCAAACACTTTAAACGTATGGAAATTACATTTCAGATAACAACAAAATGTACTTCATTATGATTACTAGATCGCATATCACAAATTATCACAATTAATTTCATCAAACATTTCAACATAAATTAGGTACAACTGGACTAAAGCACATAGAATAATGTATTCGCTTCATCGCGATGCAAACTTTATCCACACGTGAAAAATAGTAAGATAAAATGGTTCTCTGCATCAGCAAATATTTGATAACACCATCGTCCAATTGAGAGCTGTGAATAAACTTTTTTAACAGGCACTGTAAATCTATAATGACATCTATTATGTCTTGCAGACGCCGCACTACAAATACTTCAAGAACAATAATTTCAACGTGACTTACCTGTGGAAAGTTATTCCAGGTTGTTTTTTTACTTGTTCTGTTTGTGCAACATAGGCAACACAATTTGGCATTATAAAACACCTTGAAATATCCGAACATGAAATGTTCACAGCAGGAAGCTAATGAAAACAGACCAATGTTTTTGAACTCACGAAGATGGACAGCTCCGGAGACAGGCTGCTTCACAGTTTAAGCGACACCTGGTCTCCTCTCTATTCCTACCTTCATGGTGTCAGGGAAAACTCAGATCGCCCTAACTGAGAAACAGTTGTTGAGATTATGGGAACTGGCATGTTTTGCCACTGGATGGGTTTCATTGAAAGTGTAAACTGTTTGTCTGTGGTCATTGATTCTGATGGCAAGTGGGTCCTTAATGAAGCCTATATATGAGCAGGCACAACAGAGGCATGGGAGCTGATATATGAGGTGTGTTGTGATGCAAGTAGCATGTCCAATGATGGGAATGTTTCACCTGTGGTTGGATTGGAGTAGATGATGCTAGCTCGGTGCATGCTGCATGTTTAATGGAGGGGTTTGTTGCATGGGAATGATCCCTGTGGTAGTTTGGGGGAATTTCAGGGTGGGTATTTATGAACCAATATATATTTGACACTGGGTGGTCTGCTGAAACATGAGCATAGGGCAGTGGGTAGTATTTTATGGAGAATGGTGCACATCCCAGGGAAGGATCATAGGAAGTCATGCCCACAATGAATGATTAGGTTACTTGACTTGAGACCAGGGAAGAAGTGGGTGATGAAAGTGGGATTCTGTGTACTAGGGGTTGTGCAGAGGATGGACTGTAGCACTAGAGATTTGTTTGTGTACCAGGTTGAGGGAGGGGGGTAGCTGTGGGAGATGAGAGCTCTAGACAGATTTTGAGTGTATCTGGAAAGAGATTCTTCATCGGAGCGTATGTGACTGCCATGGATGGCCAGACTGTACGGAAGGGAACGTTTGGTGTGGGAGGGATGGCAACTGTCAAAGTGAAGATACAGTTGAAGACTTGTAGGTTTGATGTGAACAGAAGTATGTAGGCACCCATTATGTAAGGAAATGTCAACATCAAGAAAGGTGACATGGCTATGGGAGTATGTCCAGGTAAAGTTGATGGAGTCTAGCTGCCGAAATATTGCATTTCTTGTATTTGTATTTGATTTATGTTCATCATTCCCAACTGCCTTCATCTGTGGTCATAAAGCCATGGTATGACATACAGTTTGAGGAAAAATTTATTTTATACATTTCTACTGAGGAGCAATGTTATAAATTAAACTTAGGGCCAACTGCAAACTACTTACAACAATTTTATGGCTCCTTAGCACTTATGAATACTTGTCAATGCTTGTTAATGATCAGTTTTGAATGTTACACCATATCTGTCTTAAATGCTTAGCTTTTGTAGATGGGGGCTCAAATTGAATGCTGCTTAAGGCAATGAAACTTTTTAATATTTCTTCAGCTCAGAACTGCTGATTCAATTATAAAATATCTTGCCTTAAAATACACTCTTGTTGCTAAGTCACTTTTTAACTTAATTTTGAAGGAAAAATTGAAGGAGAAACATCATTTGAACATGGGCTGGATTTCAGTCTTGAAACTAAACCATGTGGCATGAGAACCAGAATACAGATGTTTGGAACATGTCCTCCACCATGGTTTCCAGGTAATTTTTTTTATTTTTTTTATCTAGGTTTAAAACTTTACAAAAAAAGTACAATTAGTTATAACAAGTTCAGTCTTGTAGTAATCTGAATGCAAAATTTGTTTCATAGTACTCTAAGAAATGTGTCATGTTTTTAATAGCTTTCATTCTAGCCAAGTGATATCACTAACCTTTAAGACCTTAAGAACTTAGTGGTGCTGTAAGATAAGCACTTAACATGTAGTTAATAAAACATTATCACATATACACTCACAACATGTGAGACACTATACTCACCACTGCCTGTAACATGAATATAGTCTGAGCTAGCAAATTTTCAGTTTTATGACATTTTAAATCCCTAACATCATTGTACAAAATAATTTATATGTATCTCAGAACGTCTTATGAATAAAAGAAAATTTTTAATTTTTTGATGCATAAATTATATTATTAGACAAATCTTTAACTCGGAGTTTACTTGTTCTAATTTCTTTCTTTCTTTTTTTTTTTTTACAAAAGAGTACAGGTAAACTAAGCCATCACTTACCATAGTTAAAGGCAGGAGGGTTGCAAACCCACACAAAAGAAATATGAATACAAACTTGAATATTCTTTTGCTTCTCTGGATTTAGCCATATTAATTTATTAAAAACTGACATTTCAGCCAGTTTGCTGTGGCTCTCATGAGAGGAGTCTGTTGCAAGCCACAGCAACATGAGTGAACTGTCAGTTTTTAATAAATCAAGATGACTCCACCTGGAGAACCAATAGAATACAGATGATTATCAAGTGAGTTATTCAAAACTAGGATCCGTAATTTTAAAGGCGAACATATTATCCACGGGGTCTTTGGACAGCTTGATCGTACTGACGATCACTGGAAAGATAAACTTATCAAAGAAGGCAATGGTAAAATAACTGCAAACAATTTAAAATTCAATAAAAGTCTGAGTAAAAAAAAAATCGTTTTGGGGTAAAGACTGCCCTTTAGCAAAAGAGAAAGGTGTGTTACCAGGAATATAAAAGTAATTTGATGGGAGATCTAAACAGAAATGTGACAGGAATCTGAATGTTTCATTTTATTATTAGAAAGAAGTTGTTAACATCATCATTGATGTTAATACGAAACGCTCAAATATAATATTTACACTGTGGAAGTTGGTGTGTGCACAATCATTGACCTTACCTTGAGGCATTTTCTTTCTCACTTGAATTTCTGTTTTTACCAGATATTTCTGACTTCCTTGTGTTAGCCTAGTTCATTCTCATTGTTGAGAGAGCATTAAGCACACTATGATTTTTATGACAACATTTACCTTCAGGTATCAATGATGCCAGTAAATTAAAATATCTGAAATAACAGACAGCTTAATTAGTTTAATGTGGTGAAGTGCAATACTAACTTTGGAAACTACTAGGCATTATACGAGTATAAACTACACCAGCATTTTCTCACTGTTTTACGCATGTAGTGCGTGTAGAAACATTTTACCTTTTTTTCTAGTGCTAAATAATATCACATGAATAAATATCACAATTCCATGGAGTTGAAGGCTACAGATAAGATCTGTAGAAGATAACAAATAGAAATTTTTTCTTCTTATAACAAAACAATGCAATTAATGGCACTTATCCATTCAGATTACATAAACTTCACAGTGAGGTAAGTATGGGTAGACACTACGATAATCTCCCATGATTACTCAGAAACATAATTTTTATTTTGTATGAACTGTCCATAAACTGAATTAGTAGTAATTATTTTCATTGACACTATTTACCTGGGGATAGTCCTAATAATTGTTAATGACCACTTGTTATTGATTACTGATCATCTCTGATGTATCAGTGTCTGTTACTTAATGAGTGTGCTTTTCCCTATTTTATAATATATGTTTTTTTATTTGTTAATTGTAATCTGGTTACTGAAATTGGCCAGAAAAGGCAGACAAATTAATGAGGAAAGTCACAGAAGTGATTTTCATTATAGTTTGTTAGTCTCCTATACAAGCAATTACATTTGACACCATATTGTATTTCCTCACATTGCAAGAATTACTACTAATATCAAGGATAAAAAATGAAATGTAATTTCATACTAAAGAGCTGTGTGGCTAGTACAGGTGCTTAGTTTTGTGCTGTTGGTCTAGGGCCGACATCACTCTCCACACAACGGTTTGGTTAATTTTATACTAATGATCACATGCTGGTACCAATCCTGACTGGATGGTAACCTAAATTTAATTTGTTTGTGTTTATGGTTTAATGTGACCTATACCACAATAATAGTAACACATAGGGCATGGAAGGAGTATAAAGGTTTGGGAAAGACTATATTAGCCTCTACCAGTGAAATGTTATCCTTTCCTTCACGTGGTGCACTCTACTTGCATAGATGAGGCAATGGTGACTATGTCACTCACTTCTTCTTGACAACCTCTTGAAAGGAGGGTGTAAGAGCAGGGAGTGGAACATGGCGCCCTTATTGCCTTGTAATTGGAAACAGCCCCTAAAGGAGCACAAATCAGAAATAATCAATGGCACGGGAATAACAGAAGGCAACAGGAAGACACTGCATTAAAGATACAAAACCTAATTCAAGATTACCTTTCTCAGATTACATATAAAAAGATGGTTTTTTCCATGGTAAAACAGTCCCACAATCAGATCTCGGGGTGGGAACTGCTCAGGGAGGTGTCATGAGAGTGGATAGAAACATTCTATGAGTCAGAGTGTGGAATATTAGAAGCCTGAACAGGGCAGGTAGATTAGAAACTTAAGTTGTTCCATCTCCCATTTTAAGTTGGATGTTATTGGGATAAGTGAAATTAAATGGAAGGATTCACAAGATTTCTCTTCTGGGTACATAAAATAACTAACAAACAAGCTCTCAGTGAAGTTGCTGGAGAGGGACTAATAATGAAGAAGAGAGTAGGGACACAGATTAGTTGTTATGACCAGTTTAGTGACAGGTGTTTTTTTTTTTTTTTTACTAAGACTGCACCAACAGTAGTAAAAGTATATATACCATCACCAGAAGATGATGAAGAAATAAATAAAATATATCATGAACTTAAAGAATTAATCAATTATTTGAAGGGGAGGA
Source organism: Vandiemenella viatica (assembly GCA_031002005.1). Taxonomy (NCBI): domain Eukaryota; kingdom Metazoa; phylum Arthropoda; class Insecta; order Orthoptera; family Morabidae; genus Vandiemenella; species Vandiemenella viatica. The sequence continues at coordinate 2,807 of JARYHS010008942.1, read as the reverse complement.
TAATGATAATGAGAGATTTGAATGGAGTAGTGGGAAAAGGAAAATTGGGAATATTGTGGTAGTTTTGGTTTAAGAGAAATAAATGAGTGAGGGAGAATAGGTTTACAATTTTGTGAACAATGTAAAGTCATCGTAGCGAATTTACCGTTTAAGAATCATACATGAAGGATATACACCTGAAAGTGTCTAGGTGACAAAGGTAAATACCAGCTAGATTCAGGAATCAGGTTCTAGATTGCAAGCAACCCAGGAGCTGACATATACTTTGACCGCAATCTGATAGTAATGAAGTGCAGGATGAAATTCAAAAGAAAATAGAAGCAGCATATGCATTACACACCGGAAGTGAACAAATTGGAACAATCTAACTTGAGAGAAAAATTTGTAAGGACGATAGATGTGGGTCGAAGAAATAATTCTGAACAAGAGTTTAACTGAGGTTGAATGGAATGCAGCAAAGAAAGAACTAATCAAAGCTAGGGAAAAACCACTAGGCAAAAAAAAAAAAAGGACAGCATGAAAACTTTGGATTACAGAAAATGCTCAGGATGAAGCAGGAAGAGGGTGTTACATATACTTTTAAAATGATTTAAACACAATATTCAAGAAAAGTGATATGTATCAAGAAGTAGACGAGGATATGGTTGCTGGTAAAGTAGGTGTGATCTAAAGGAAGAAGAACAAATAAAATTTTGGAGAAATGAAGAAAGATGTATAAACATTACAGCTGCTTATGGGAAACCTCTTTTAAGTTAATAAGATACACCTAACCAATGAAACGAATAAATAGAGTAATTGATGATGGGGATGGTTTGAACAATAGTCTTCTGGAAAAAGAAGTTGATGTCAACATTGATGACTTAGAAGATTTAGTTTTTAGGACACAGTTTTATAGTGCTTTGAAAGATTTGGAATCCTATAAGATGGTTGGAATTGATGAGATTCCTGCAGAACTTCTGAAATTCATAGGGGAAGAAGGAATTATTTTAAACTGATGTAAAACAGTAGTGGTGAAAAGAGCTGTCTTGAAAAAGAGAAATCTTTTAGTTTAAAATATTGATCTACGACTAAGAAAGAACTTTTAAAAATCTGTGTGATGAGCATGGACTTGAGTAACATTAGAAAGAAGGAACATTGAAGGATTTTAAATGTGATGCTGTAGAAGGATGCTGAAAATTAAGTGCACAGATTAGGAAAGTGTTTTGGAAATGATGGGTGAATAAAAAAGAGTGTGGAAGAGTTGTACAGAAAGAAGAGTCAGGATGGTGGGTCACATTTTGTGACATGTGGGATTGGATAATTTGTTAGTGGAAGGAACAGTCAAAGGTAAGAACTATAGAGGAGGACAGATATTAGAATATATGATGCAGAAAGTTGAAGATGTAGTTTGTAAGAAAAATGTTTGGATGAAGAGGTTTGTGCAAGATAGAACGAAATGGAGGATTGCATCAAACTAGTTGAGATACTGATGGCAGCAAAAAAAAAAAAAAAAAAGTAGGTGATCTGAAATATTATGGTTTATAGTTAATTACTACATAGCCATTCTTCCCATTTAGAAATTATTATTATTTCTTGCTCCATTCCAAGTTGTGTTGAATCATAAGGTATTTCATGGATTTGAAGCAAGAAAATAAGATTTCAGAGTTTGAAAACTCTGTTCGAATGGCTGCGTAGTTTTTGAGTGATGTCATTTCAAACTTTTCAGACACAGGCAGCTTGCTTACAGATTTTTCCTCTGTTGATGATCATCCATTAAATTAGTGGCCTGATTTGAAGAACAAAATTGTACCAGCTAGTGAAAATTACATAATTCTTTAATACTTTGTAGAATATCATCAAAAATTACAACATCCTGGAATGAACCTGTCTTTTTTACTGGTGTTCAAAATAGACGAGATTTATTGTTAACCTGAAATGAAGGAAAAAGAAATTTGCACTGCGTTTAAACATTTGTGTAAGATAGAGATATCACATTCATGAAATTAGTCTTCTTCTCGTGTCGATGACAGCATCAAATATGTGGTAGTTTCTGCCAATGCGATGGCTTTGTCAGTAGCTGATTGAAGGTCAAATTGAGATACATTTATTCTAATATGTGGACAAGACAGCAGATGTACCATGGTTTCTCTCTCCCCGCACAGACATGTGGTATCTGGCTGTTCTACCAGGTATCCCCAAGTGGCAAGTGTATCTTTGCAGCGGCCAACTCCAACTCGAAGCCTGTTTAGCGACTTCCATATGGGCCATGGTTGTTCAGACCCAGGTGGTAGGTGCCCCCACGAGCGGCATTAAGATTGAAACGTCCGGCGTTCCCTGGGAAAAGAAGGCAAATTGCCTCTGGCAAAACCTTGCACCACGATGACAGCATCTACAGCTTCTCATGAAATTAGTATGATAGCCAGACTAGAGGATCCACCTGCCCACAGCACAGGTGAAAATGTAGACATAAACAGCACCAAAGACATTTCCCATACTAAGAAAAATGTGGACAGGATACATGAGCTAGCAATGACAGGCATATAAGGGCATTCCATAATCACATAATGACACAGTACCAAGGGCGTAGCCAGGTACGGGCAGGGGGGGGGCAGCTGCCCCCCCCCCTAGCTGGAGGCGGGTTTGCGCTCGGTTCTGCCGAACCGATGAGTAAACAGTATTAAGTAACTTTCAAAAATTAATTCGGTTCGTTCGATTTAAACCTTGCTTTCTACCCGCTATTTGCGGGAAAACAGACGTTAGCGAGGGCGGGGCAGCACAACGGGCCATGTACGGCTCTGCTGACGACTCTTAGGTCGGTTACACACTGG
>JARYHS010008941.1:0-30015 GCA_031002005.1 Vandiemenella viatica | reverse complement strand
CTAAGGCTAGTATCACACTCTTTGGCAGCTCTCTCTTGATCTTTGGCAACGTCGCACATCGGCCCTCTCGCGTATGCTTCGCGCTTAAAATGCTTATATACTTTAAAATCTTGTTTTCTGCTTTGACTATGCAGAACCTTACGCATATGTTGTTCATGTTCCATTATTTAGAATAGGAATTATTGCAATGCTCACTGATTTACAACTGTACACTTCACAAACTCATCGCATTCAGTACTCGTGTTAACACGACAGGCTCTGGATTGTTACTGAATGTGATTGGCTACTGGCAGAGTGATGACGTATATGTGCATAACCTCGCTAAACTGGGCCGCCATCGTTCGTGACGCGCACTATAGCCGAGTTAAGGAAGTGTTATTATCATATGATATTTCGACGATCACAGCACCGTCGCCATCATCATCACAAGATGGCGACAGTGTTGTGGCCGTCGAAATATCGTGTGATAATAACACTTCCTTAACTCGGCTGGTTACCCAAGAGTATTTCATATAACCTGAGAATAATTTCTAACTTGTTTGGCTGGAAGATATTTCCTCATCCTACTATCTTGTTTTGTAATTAGTGTTGTCGTTCTGACATCACATCTTCAGATTGTGATTCATACAGTTGAAGATGATTTTTAAATTTCATTTTTTCTTCCAAGACCTACTCATTCAGCAAGGCTGTTACGTACCCCATTCCAACATGCCGCAAGACCCAATTTCTTGTTCACCAGTCTCTGGTTTTCTATTAAACTTATACACGAATGAGCTTTAATTTCGTAATCGAGGTATCTGCAAATTAAATCCACTCCAACACCCGCAAGTTCGCTTGCTGCCATCTTGAAATGAACCAAACAGTTCATTTGTGATGATACCTCTAAAACGAAAAATGAATTCACTTTCACGGGGAATGATTCGTCCGTACTGATTACGAAATGTGAACGCCGGAAACCCGCCTTTAGTTACTGTCGTATGCTGAGATTTTTCATATGCAGATTGTGTATTAAATTGAATTAACTAAAGATTTATAAGAGAAAATTTATATAAAAAAATAATTACAAGTGATTTTAAAATAGGATTCCTTGAATGTTTTGTGAAATTTTATGTTTGCTGATATATAAATTTAACACACACAAACAATAGAGTGGATCTTGTACAAATCTTATATATATATAAAAATAGACGTGTTTTTTCCTATATTTCACTTTTCAGCCACCACTACCTTAGCACAGATCACTGATGTTTGTTGGTGGAAGTAGCATGGAGTTTCCTGTCGTGCACAACGTTGCACCGAATGCCGATAGCTGTGGGGATGTGGGAGATATAATGATTAAAGTTGGTCAGTGCAGGGCGTTTTCATATTTCGACCAAAAATTCGAATCTCCGTATACTTCTCTTTCCTGCCACAATTACATAACATAGGCCTTTGGTATTTGTGTGTGGTAGTAGAATCGTCTTTCCTGTCGTGCACTATGGTTGTTAGATGTCGGTAGCTATGGGGGTGTGGGAGATATGGGGTTGAAAGTGGTCGATCCTGTGGCAATTTCATACTTCTGCCAAAGACAAAAGTGTCATGGTGTATCACTTTTCAGCGAAAACTATAGATCACAGATAACTGGTGTTTGTGTGCAGTAGTAGCACAGAGTCACCTTTCGATCACAACAGCGGCCGATTTTCACAAACTGTGGTACTGTGGTAGATATGGTGGTTGTAAGTGGCCGACCAAGGATATTTTCGTATTTCGACTTGCTCCGCATATGTCACTTTTCTGCCACAACTACATAGCATAGAGCATTGGTGTTTGTGTTTGGTAGTAGAATCGTATCTCATGTAGTGCACTATGGTTGTTAGATGTCGGTAGCTATGGGGTGTGGGAGATAATGGGGGTTGAAAGTTGATCGATCTGTGGCAATTTCATACTTCTGCCAGAAGACAAAAGTGTCATGGTGTATCACTTTTCAGCGAAAACTATAGATCACAGATAACTGGCGTTTGTGTGTAGTAGTAGCACAGAGTCACCTTCGATCACAACAGCGGCCGAATTTCAGAAACTGTGGTACTGTGGTAGATATGGTGGTTGTAAGTGGCCGACCAAGGATATTTTCGTATTTCGACTGTCTCCGCATATGTCACTTTTCTGCCACAACTACATAGCATAGAAGCATTGGTGTTTGTGTTTGGTAGTAGAATCGTATCTCATGTAGTGCACTATGGTTGTTAGATGTCGGTAGCTATGGGGGTGTGGGAGATATGGGGGTTGAAAGTGGTCGATCTGTGGCAATTTCATACTTCTGCCAAAGACAAAAGTGTCATGGTGTATCACTTTTCAGCGAAAACTATAGATCACAGATAACTGGCGTTTGTGTGTAGTAGTAGCACAGAGTCACCTTTCGATCACAACAGCGGCCGATTTTCAGAAACTGTGGTACTGTGGTAGATATGGTGGTTGTAAGTGGCCGACCAAGGATATTTTCGTATTTCGACTGCCTCCGCATATGTCACTTTTCTGCCACAACTACATAGCATAGAGCATTGGTGTTTGTGTTTGGTAGTAGAATCGTATCTCATGTAGTGCACTATGGTTGTTAGATGTCGGTAGCTATGGGGGTGTGGGAGAATATGGGGGATGAAAGTGGTCGATCCTGTGGCAATTTCATACTTCTGCCAAAGACAAAAGTGTCATGGTGTATCACTTTTCAGCGAAAACTATAGATCACAGATAACTGGCGTTTGTGTGTAGTAGTAGCACATAGTCACCTTTCGATCACAACAGCGGCCAATTTTCAGAAACTGTGGTAATGTGGTAGATATGGTGGTTGTAAGTGGCCGTCCAAGGATATTTTCGTATTTCGACTGCCTCCGCATATGTCACTTTTCTGCCACAACTACATAGCATAGAGCATTGGTGTTTGTGTTTGGTAGTAGAATCGTATCTCATGTAGTGCACTATGGTTGTTAGATGTCGGTAGCTATGGGGGTGTGGGAGAAATGGGGGTTGAAAGTGGTCGATCTGTGGCAATTTCATACTTCTGCCAAAGACAAAAGTGTCATGGTGTATCACTTTTCAGCGAAAACTATAGATCACAGATAACTGGCGTTTGTGTGTAGTAGTAGCACAGAGTCACCTTTCGATCACAACAGCTGCCGATTTTCAGAAACTGTGGTACTGTGGTAGATATGGTGGTTGTAAGTGGCCGACCAAGGATATTTTCGTATTTCGACTGCCTCCGCATATGTCACTTTTCTGCCACAACTACATAGCATAGAGCATTGGTGTTTGTGTTTGGTAGTAGAATCGTATCTCATGTAGTGCACTATGGTTGTTAGATGTCGGTAGCTATGGGGGTGTGGGAGAAATGGGGGTTGAAAGTGGTCGATCTGTGGCAATTTCATACTTCTGCCAAAGACAAAAGTGTCATGGTGTATCACTTTTCAGCGAAAACTATAGATCACAGATAACTGGCGTTTGTGTGTAGTAGTAGCACAGAGTCACCTTTCGATCACAACAGCGGCCGATTTTCAGAAACTGTGGTACTGTGGTAGATATGGTGGTTGTAAGTGGCCGACCAAGGATATTTTCGTATTTCGACTGTCTCCGCATATGTCACTTTTCTGCCACAACTACATAGCATAGAGCATTGGTGTTTGTGTTTGGTAGTAGAATCGTATCTCATGTAGTGCACTATGGTTGTTAGATGTCGGTAGCTATGGGGGTGTGGGAGAAATGGGGGATGAAAGTGGTCGATCTATGGCAATTTCATACTTCTGCCAAAGACAAAAGTGTCATGGTGTATCACTTTTCAGCGAAAACTATAGATCACAGATAACTGGCGTTTGTGTGTAGTAGTAGCACATAGTCACCTTTCGATCACAACAGCGGCCAATTTTCAGAAACTGTGGTAATGTGGTAGATATGGTGGTTGTAAGTGGCCGACCAAGGATATTTTCGTATTTCGACTGTCTCTGCATATGTCACTTTTATGCCACAACTACATAGCATAGAGCATTGGTGTTTGTGTTTGGTAGTAGAATCGTATCTCATGTAGTGCACTATGGTTGTTAGATGTTGGTAGCTATGGGGGTGTGGGAGAAATGGGGGTTGAAAGTGGTCGACCTGTGGCAATTTCATACTTCTGCCAAAGACAAAAGTGTCATGGTGTATCACTTTTCAGCGAAAACTATCGATCACAGATCTCTGGCGTTTGTGTGTGGTAGTATCACAGAGTCACCTTTCGATCACAACAGCGCCCGAATTTCTGAAACTGTGGTTGTGTGGGATATATGGTGGTTGTAAGTGGCCGACCAAGGATATTTTCGTATTTCGACGAAAGGCATGTGTCTCCGCAGATTTCTGTTTTCTGCCACGACTACATAGCATAGAGCATTGGTGTTTATGTGTGGTGGTAGAATCGTGTCTGTTGTCGTGCACTATGGTTGTTAGATGTCTGTAGCTATGGTGGTGTGGAAGATATGGGGGATGAAAATGGTCGACCTGCGGCAATTTCATATTTCTGCCAAAGACGCATGTGTCACGGTGTATCAGTTTTGAGTGAAAACTATCAATCGCAGATTACCGGCGTTTTTGTGTGGTAGTAACACAGAGTCACCCATCGATCACAACGTTGCCCGAAATTCGGTAACTGTGGGAGTGTGTGAGATATGGTGTTTGAAATTGGTCGATCATGAATATTTTCGTATTTCATCCAAAGACTTGGGGTTTTATCTAACAGGTAATACCGCTCGCTTCGCGCTGTTAACGTGTCGTCATAGTGACGTCACGTTCACGTACAGTCAATTTTTTGTGTGTATTGTGCCCTCGCTACGCTCGGTCACAATAATTTAAATCTGTACAATATCAACATAAACTGATATCCCGAAGGTGGATCAGATGCAGGCGGCCGCTGGTAAGCGGCCGCAGATGTCCGATAACACAACCAGATGTCCAGTGTTTGATGTGTTATCGGACGTCTGCGGCCGCTTACCAGCGGCCGAATAGTCACAAAAATTGACTGTACGTGAACGTGACGTCACTATGACGACACGTTAACAGCGCGAAGCGAGCGGTATTGCCTGTTAGATAATACCCAAGACTTGTGTGTATCCGTAAATTTTACTTTGCTGCCGGAACTACATAGCGCAGAAGACTGGTATTTGTGTGTGGTAATAGTATCCAGTCTCCCATCGTGCACTATGGTGGTTAGATGTCTACAGCTGTGAATATGAATACATTACAATCACGAACGAAGTTGTGGATACCAGCTACTATATTATAATTGTGGAAGTAAGTTTCTGTCTTTTTGTTACGTTTTGACGACTAAATGGCTATATCAATATTGATGGAATTTAACAATGAAATAGTGTAGGAAGGACACAGGACATTTTTTCGATATGAATAACAGTTTTAGTCACGAAATTTTAAGAACTTATCGAATGATGAAAGACAGACAGATTCGTGTGTTAGTCTGTAATGTTACGTTGGTTGCTCAGTAGCGCAGTCTGTTAGTGTTTGATTTGTTAATAAATTTCGATAAGAAACAAAACTTATTATTTGGTATAGAAGTCAATTTGCTCTGCACTGTACTATTCATTTGTGTCTGTATAAAAGTTTCTGGCACCAATTTGTCTTCCTTTTTGACATGCCTTACGGACGTAAACCTGGCCTAAGGTGCAGGTCTAGAAGACAATGTGCTGCTATTAGATTATAAGATTCAGATGCTCAGGTTGAAGAAATAAGAAAAAAACCAAGCTGAAATATAGCTGCCATCAGTTAACCCCCCCCCCCTCCCCCCACACACACACATCCCCGCACCTTCGCTTACTTTTCTGTTTTTAAATATGTTGTAAATTGATTCTCTTCATGAGACAGATTAGACGATAGGATGATATAATGATGGCTTTCCATCATATTATGTCGACTCGGTGGTGTTTGGGACAAATCTTACGTTACTAACAGTTTTCTATATCCAATTCTGGCAATGAAACTCCAAGTCCACGCGTACGAAGTCGCGGGTAACAGCTAGTAATAATATAAAATGTTGGAATCGGCTTTAATGGTGTCAAGCACCATTCATCACCACAAAACAACTTTTTCACTATACATCGAAGAAACATCTGTCACATTAATTTGTTAAATGGCTCCGTGAACAGCTGCCGTCGTTTAGCGAGTTTACCTCCCAACCCAATGGCAAAGATTAAATCATGCACGACGTGTTTATCCTTCCGAATCAATGGAAAAAAATCAACTTGTGAGTACTTAGGCTATTATATAAAAAAAATTAAAATATTCACTATTATTTGTGGAAAATATGACAAAAACGTTACGCTGATAATCACTGCAAAGAAAACAGTATAGTCGAAAAAAATATTTATATGTGAATGCCATTTGATACAGATACACGTATTCCGTGAGCTGTCAGAATACTGACTACCTGTCGTTCGATTACTGAGGTAATGCAGGTTTGACACAAGACTGCCGAGACTTCAGCCAATAATCCTGAACCATTTGCCGTTTACTTCGGAAATACAAGTGGTATAGGTTTGCAGTGAGAAATTCCTTGAACAGCCGACCACTGTTAATCATATACAAGATTGATTACAGCCGATAGGCGAATTCATCGAACGGAGGACTACTAGATTCGAGGCCTGATAACAACCTGAACTAGTTGAACGGCGATCCGACTGTTGTTTTCTCACTATAGGCCTATACATCCAAAGTCTATACTCTTTACTGTCTGCTACCTCTCACGTCCTCTCGCTAGTTATGTGTCATTATGTTCCACCGCTGCGACTAACTAGGAACTGTCCGTCCTCGAGGCGCTCTATCCCCGTTTTTTTTTCTTCGCTTTTGCGATACATTAAGCAGCCATCTGCAGGAAATGCCCCGCATACATACAATGTGAACAATGGCGTAGAAGCGAAAGAAATTTAAGGAGGACGAGAGGTGTAAAAACAGTCTTGTGCAAATCGACAGGAACTGAATAACACATGCTAGACGACCCTATGAAATGAAAATATGAAACAACTGTGGTGATGATCCTCCCTAAAATTAAAGTAAACGACGATTCATCATTGTTATTGTTCTCCAAGCCAAAAAATAATTTGAAGCTAGCTGCTTCTACAAGCTGTTTCAGTATATCAGGTGCATGTTGCATGAGTGCCAATTAATATCTGTTGCCAGGATCCGTGTTGCACTATGGTAGGCTTTCCTTCTCCAGAGACGGAAGATCTCCAACAGTGCTACCAAGGGACCCTGCAGCAGTCATCGGTCAACGATCCGGATTAAGCCCGGTAAGTATTTTTTTCCTGTCATTTTCGACTGATTTAATTCAAAAGATATTATTTGTAGATATCTGATTACTACAATCAATTTGTTAGATTCAATTACAGTTTTAAATTTGTAATTTTCAAGGATAAATTATATTTATTGAGATTTTTAAGCACTGTAACCTAGTTGGTACAGTAAGGCTATTGCCTGAAGAGTCAGCTTATTAGATACGCAGATAAAAAATGAAAGGTTGATTATGATTATAAGCTGGGGACGGAATTGCTTGGTTAATATTTGAAAGATAAATATCTTGGCATAACATTTGACAACAACCTCAACAGAGCAGGACAAACTGGAAATCCTTCACTTGCTGGAGAGAATTATGAGTGTATATATGAAAGAAGAAAAGGAATTGGGTTACAAAACTTTGGTCAGACCATTGCTTGTATATGGTGGTTTATTATGGGACACACATTTTGGGAATTAAATACAGGAGTTTGAGGTGGTGAAAAGAAGGGCTGCTAGATTCGTCTCTGGAAATTACCGCAGGACACAATCAGTAACAGATATGATAAAAGAGCTGGAAGGAATGGGACTCATTGGAAGACAGGAGGAGCTTGAAGAGAATCATCAGAGTATTCTAGGCGAATAATGGTGATGAGACGTAGAAAGATATTGGCGTAAGAATTAAAAGACGTAATGCATGGAAGGGAAAAGGTGACCATGACCACAAGCTGGCATTCGACTTCAGGCACAATGGTGTGTGAAACTTTTCTTTTTTTTGATAAGGGGGTCAAGGATTGGAATAAATTTATCAAGAGAATTAACGAATAATTTACCAATAACATTGAAACAATTTAGAATCGAAATTTGTAGATGGGAATAGTAGGTGGGTACAGGAAAATGGGTGTATCGGGAAATTGCCACCAGGGCATGCACTCCACCGAAATTAAATTAAAGTTTAAATCTAATATTAAACAAGCAACAAAATAAATAAATTAAGCGTATCATAAAGTTCTTGTTAGACTATACTATCAGTTAAATTTAACATATGTAGGTTCATATAGGACGTATCAGAAGAATCATTATTATTACAATGTACGAGTACTCTTAGCCAGTTTGCAGCCGGATGGTGTCAAAAATTATTGTTGCTCTTTTATATATTGCTTGAATTAGTAAAAAAAAATAATAATTTCAAAACTCGAAATAAATTGCACTGAGTGTAAGAAGTGGTTTCAATGGGGAGAATGTAGGCAAGAGGGTAAATAAATGAGTTTCTCCCGTGATATTGTTTACTTTGTTTCAGTGACAACAAAAAATTCAGAGCAGGAATAAACGGTAAAGGAGATGGAAGAAACGACCAGGGAGATGTGAAAAACTATCAGGAAACGATTAGAACCTTTAGAAATTGAAGGTAAAAATGACGGAATAAGTCGGAAAAGAGGGCAGTATGTTTGAGAGCTGTGCACAGGTCATAGAACAAATCGTGTAAACAAGATAAAATTGTCAGACACCTCAGTAATTGTAGAAAGAAATTGTTTTTATCTGTTACCAAAGCCAGGGTAAAAGAGCCTCATAAAGATGTAGGAGTATGTACCGAGTAGAGGCCTATAAGAATAGAGCGTGAACGTAAAAGCATAGGAAGAAAAAGATTCTGCTAGTAGGTATTAGCAATTAGAGATTCATAGGCTTCCTTCTGCAGTTATATAGGTAATAGGGGATTTAGTATCACTTTGTTAGGGTTTCACCAACGAGGATAGGATAGTGACAGTGGGTGAGGAAGAAATAGTCCTGATAGGAATGTGAGTTATAGTATGCAGGATGACCTGAGGAAGTTGGTGAAGAAGACATGTCAAACAAGGATGATGCTGATTAGCGTTGTTAAACCCAGCTGTGAAGTGGGTAAATGTGGAATTGGAGGCACTACTTGGGAAACGCATGAAATTTTAAAAGAGGTTTGGCCCTGTGGATACTGTTAGTTGCTGGGATTTTACTGGCATAGCCTGCACCAAAATAGAAGGGGAAAGGAAGTACTTTCTGAGTAATTAGCTGAAGCCGTAAGGAAGCCCACTTTCAGTTATGATGAGGTCGGAGGCTACTAGTGGGGGAAACAAAATGAGGGTCCAAAGAGATACTGAATGCTGATGTACATTGGGAGAAATCATAATTACTAATGGATTAGTTGGTGCTGATGATAAAATAAAAAGGATTTCACAATAGTCATGGTGAAGGATAATACTGAATGACAAATACAATAATTTGAATGTTTCTAGTGAAAAACAGTAATAGAGTTTGATGATTTAATAGATATGCATAAACCACTAGTAGTTTTATGGGAATAGTGTTGGTTAAAGGAAGAATTGCTAAGCCATGACAAATACAATACAATACATTCATTTTCCATTGATCCCAATATAAGAGACTGGCTATGTGGGATGTGGAAAGTTGTCAATTTACAGATAAACAGTTGCATAACAAAATAATAAGTACACCACTAGATGTACAGTCATAGTATACACTTCCATTACAAAGCCAGTCATAAGACTGTTACTGGTGAACTGTGAGGAGTATAATAAAAAAAATTAATAGAGTTTGATAGTTTAATAGAGATGCATAAACCACAAGTAATTATAGGGTTAGAGTCTTGATTAAAGGAAGAAGTGTTAAGCAAAGAAGTTCTCTTAAAGAGTAAAGAAAAGAGATAGAGTATGAATTGTTTGACGATTATTCATGCTAGTTAACAAATAACTACAGTTTGCTAGTGTTCTTAGTCATCATTCACTGGGAATAGATTTCTGAGACAATAAAAAAGAAAAAAAATATGAACTTGGCTGCTTATCATGGAAGAATAAATGATGAAGACGGTGATACTCTAGGGAGAAACTAATTCTTGCAGTAGTCAAAAGTACTGTTGCATAGTCAATATTGGTAGCAACTTAAATTTGCCTTGTGTAGAGTGGAGTAAACTAGTGTTTAAAACTGAAGGTGGATATAGGTAAATGTATTGAAAAGTATATATTTCATATTTGAACAAATATTTCAAGGAAAGTTTCAGTACATGAAAGTCGAGCACAAGTATAGAGATGAGATGTTAACAGTTCAAGAAAAGAACAAGGGAAGAAATGTTAATTCCAAAATATAAAATCAAGAAAAGTGTGCAGCCAACATACAATAATAATGAGGTGAGAAGATTAAAGAAATGTGGTAAAAGTAAAACACACGAAAGAGCTAATAGACAGCTGGGAAATAGCAAACAACTAAATTAAGAATTAATAGCAGCAAAGAGGTAAGCTAAAGATTGGTTTATGGAGAATATTATTGGCGCAGGAGGACTGCTTAGTTATACATCTAGAAATTTCTGTGGCTATATTAGAAAAATGAGAGGAATGACACTTATTCAGACAATTAGGGATAAAGGTGGAGAAGAAGCTACTGATGATTTGAGAAATGATATTAAGTAAGTATTTTAATGAGACCCATTAGGGGCTATCATTCAGTGGTGTAAGATGGAAAATCAGAGAAGAACCTTGTCCGCATAAGTAGAAACAAGCAGTCTAGAAATATTAAAAATCAACTCTGATGATATTCTAAAGATGTTATAAAGCAAAAATGGTCAGTGTGGATAGTATTATTACAGAAGTATGAAACACAGATGAGTACGACATTGTACCATACCTTGAACTATTGTTTAAAATGAGTCAGGAGATCTGCTGCTTACGAAGGAACTGGAAAAGTGCCATAATAGTTATGACCTATTCAGGAGGGGAGACAAATGTGGTTGAAAATTACAGTTCAGTTAATTTTACTTCAGAAGTAGAAAAGTTGAGAGAGATATTCATATACAAACAGATCTGTCTGTGAGGAAAGAAACTGGTTTGCAAAAAGGCAATATGGCTTTATGAAAATTTATTCATGTGATCTCAGTGGGTTATAAGCAGGATAGATATTTCGTTTGAAAAGGACATGGGAGGAAAAGTTGATAGTGCAACATTAGATTACTTCTAGGTATTTGATAGAGTAAGCCATAAAAAGGTGGTCTGTAAGGATTGAAAAGCGACTTTATGCATAAAATAAGGAAGAAAAGAGTTGGGGTAGGAATTAAGTATCAAGAAAGGCAGAAGCGAAAACTGGAATGCCATTTCCACTCATTATTATAATGTATGATGGTTCACAGTTAAGATGTTTGCAGATGACAGTATTAAAATGAGAGACAATAGTGAACAGCAACATCTCAATACGATATCTATCTGAGTAGGTCAACATGGATTGAAGATTTTGTATGATTATAAGGAGGAGGAGGAATTTCTCATCAAAGCTATTGTCTAAATATCTTGGCCTAACATTAATGATAAAGTCAGTTGAGAAAGACATATTCTGCAGGTGGTAGAGAGAGGACTCAAACTCTATTATTTACTTGAGGGGGTGATAAGAGGATACACTAGTGACGGAAAGAATTGGGATTCATACATTTAGTCAGATTTTTGCTAGAGTATGGAAGGTTGTAAGCGACACACATTTTGGGTATCAAACACATGAATTGAAGAGTGTGCAAAGCAGTCCAGCTAGAGTTGCTAGCGTTAATTACCGCAGAACACAATCAGTAACTGATGTAATAAGGGAATTGGGTTGTGTGTGATTGGAAAAGAGTGCTGAGAGTTTATAAAGTCTATGTTTGGCAATGATGCTTGGGTGGACATTGGTAGAAGAATTAGGATTAGTTCATGGAAGGGAAGAATTGACCATTACTATAAGATGGCACTTGATTTTAGTCATAAGGGAGTAACAAATTTTCTTTTGCAGATAAGAAAGTCAGGGGTTGGAATAGATTACAAAAGGATTATCTAAAATTCATACAGATCAAACATATGTCTTCTTCTTCTGGTCCCTATCTGTTCCGTATGTCGGAACCATCTTGGCTGTCTTGTCTGTGTTGGTTGATGCTCGGATTAACTCTTTAGTTATCTTGGAGGTCCATGTTCTTAGATTTTTTAATCAAGAAGTTCTTCTTCTACCAGCACTTCTCTTTCCTGGTATTTTCCCCTGGAGAACAGACTGCAGGAGTTAATAACAGTTATAGTTCCTCATGATGTGGCCAAGGTACTGAAGCTTCCGTGTTTGTATGGTGGTCAATATTTCCATATCTTTTTTTTTTTTTTATTTTGTGGAGCATTTCAGAATTTTTGGTGTGGTCTGTCCGTGGTTTTCTCAACATCCTGCAATACAGCCACATTATCATAAGCTTCTAACCTTCTGTTTCTGTTAATGTCCACATTTCAACACCATACAAGAGGACATAGAACACATAGCAGCGCAGGAGTGTCATCTTTGTGGTAATCGATAAATTATGACTTTTAAAAAAGTTATTCATTTTATTGAAAGTAGCTCTCACTATACCAATACGTGACTTTACTTCATCAGATGGATCCCATTTGCTATTTACTGTGGTGCCAAGATATGTTTACCTTGATGGTCTTCTGGT
The DNA here is from genome assembly GCA_031002005.1 of Vandiemenella viatica. Classification (NCBI taxonomy): domain Eukaryota; kingdom Metazoa; phylum Arthropoda; class Insecta; order Orthoptera; family Morabidae; genus Vandiemenella; species Vandiemenella viatica. The sequence goes on along the minus strand of JARYHS010008941.1, from coordinate 17,267 downwards.
TGGTCATAATATGACATTGGGAGTTGTATTTGCCAACATATGTAGTTGGTGGAATTGCATTCAAAGAATTAAAAATTAAAACAAACACATGAAACAGAATAACAGGTTACCTGTCACAGGGGCATGCCCTCCATTTCAATAAAATCAAATCTAATTAATTTTTATGTGAAAGGCATAGAACTTACATCACCTCAATAGCTGTTGCCGTTAATATCATTTGCAGCAATGTGTCATGAAAATGAATATTTAATTTTGTATCATCTATTTACTATCTTATAAGATCTCCACATTTAAGGGAATGGGTTGAAACCTGAATAACCTTTTCTGTGTTGTAAAATATTTGTTTCTTCCTGACATGCATTCTATAAAATCATTCAGGATTGGAAGTTGGCGTCCCTTCCAGTGGCAGATCCAGGAATTTTCCAAGCCAGTGCAAAAACTTGAGATTGCCGCCTCCCCTTCAACATGAATTTGTAGCACGGGGCAGTAAAGGGCTATTCATGATTTTGCCACCCCCTGAAGGTTGCTGCTCTTCTGTAGGTTGCCACTAGGTGCATTAGAGCTAAAAAAAGGACGCCAATTCAGGAATTTGCCATTTGCCGCCCCCTGAAGTTACCGCCCGTGGCAAGTAGTCTGGTTTGTCCCCCCCCCTGGTCCATCATTGGTTCCTTCAGGTGATAATCATGTATAAAATCTCACTTTCCTTAACCTGCCTTTAATGTAGACTCTGAAATGATCATATTTTTATTATTGTGTAGGCTCTCCTTCCCTCATCTGCTTTGAATAATGACCTATACTGGTTTCATAGTTCTGCTGTTGAATAAAAGTTTGTTTGGGGGCGTCCATTAATAACATGAGGTGTTTTTATGGAATTCTGGATCCCCTTCCACTGTGGTGAGATCTGGTCAGACCTCCCCCCCTACAGCAGACCAACCTCATAGTTTTTTTTTAGACCTTTTTTTCTCTCCTGCTTCTTAGGACAGTTATAGCCCTCCTAAAGTCAGTATTAGTGTCATTTTTAGACCCTTTTTTTAGCTCTATTGTTCTTCAAGAAATTAAAAAGATGACATGATTACATCAGATTTTAGTCAATTCCCTCGCCCCCTCCTTTGGTGAGATTTTTCCAGATCCTTCCCCCTCCCCAATTTCGCCTCATGTAATTAAGGGATGTCCCTTTCTTCAATCGTGATTTAATTAAATGGAGACCCTGTTTATTGAATTATCCATTTGGTGTTTTTTTTTTATTTTTATTTATGTTAAGCTGCTTTAGATGAAGAACACTGATGTTGTCTAATATATTCATTCACTTTTAGCAGCTTTAAATGAATGATGTTGACATGTATTAATCCTCTACTATTGAATTGAATCTTTTTCCCATCTAACTTGCATTAAATCAGGTATCTGAATCATTTTCATCTCTTTAGTGTGTTCAAAATCTCATTCCCTTTAAACTGTTTTAAATAAAGGATTTTGGTATGAGTGAGTTTGCTGGATAAACAGATAGTAAAACAAAGATTATGTATAATTATTTGGTAGGGGGGAATGCTTATCAAAGCTACAATAGACTCGGTTAGGCAGGTCAAATTGTGAACGTGGTTGAAAAGTTTGGAGATGGTCATGAGGGGATGTAACAGTGAATTGCAGAAAATGTTCTTGCTTTAGTATTGTGGGGTAATATAGTTATCAAACACAGAAGTCAACACAGATGCAAAGGAAGATTCAATCTAGCTTTCCTAGATTCACTTCTGCACTCAAGATAGATAAAGGAACTGAGCTGTGAGTCAATGGGAGATTGGAGTCAGGCGAAGAAAATTTATAACGCATTCGTTAGCCATAAGGCCTGAATGGTTACTGGGGGACAGTAAACTAACACTTGATTTAAGGTATAAGGGAGTGGAAAGGTTTTCAATTGTAAGCAAAGGAGTCAAGGATATGCTGAACAAATTTACTCAAACAATAAAATAATTAAAAATTCACATAATACAAAAGTGGGTGTGTAGGGAAATTTTCACACCAATGCTTTAGCTTCAATGTACTAATAATATTTTGCAACTTTGATCAGTTTTCACTCTTCCATTATTCTAATTATTTCTAAATTCCTTTGAATGAAAGACATATTACAAGATGATCCCTACACACCTGCATGAAATCTCGTTCTCCTTCAACAGTATTAAATGGAAGGTCTTAAGATCGGATCATCCTGTAGCTGTTGTAAAATATCTGACTCTCCCTAACATATATTATGATTGACACTGAATGTTATATGTAATCGTAGGCTTCCGTGGCCAGAGTCAGTTGATTCTTGGCTATCCGGGTGGCGCCGCGTCATGTTTCTTGAAACCGACGTTTCGACCCTCATTCTGGGGTCTTCTGCCCTGGAAGAAGACCCCAGAATGAGGGTGGAAACATCGGTTTCAAGAAACATGACGCGGCGCCACCCGGACAGCCAAGAATCAACTGAATGTTATAGTTTCTCCTTGTCATTGTACAGCTGGACGTGAGCAAGGTAAACACACTATATGGCTGCATTCGACGTCCCTCCTGCGTGGACAGCCACCGCCACTGCAGTTACTGGGCAGCACGTGGCGAATGTAGAAACAACCCCCTCTGGATGTCTGACCACTGCGCCGCATCCTGTCGCCTGTGTGGTAAGAAAACTTATTACACATACATTCAGACCACAATGATGCAACTAGCTTTCTCACTTCATTTTATACAATTTTCATAACCTGACCTCGGCAACAATCACATTATTTATCTGTATGGTCACTCCTTTTGCGATTTATTTTTACCAGCATCCTATCAATGTTTGAATGCAATCAGGATTTTTTTTATTTTTTATTTTTTTTGATGAAAAGTGCTGCCTCTCTTCCTGCTCATTAAAGAGGTCAGAACAGATGAAAATCTGATGGTGCTAAGCCAGTTTCAAGGCTCATTCTGTATGGGAGATCCTGTGACTAGGCATCCAGTGATTCACAATCGATTGTCTTGTTTAAAGACATTGCAGTCCACTCGTAAATTACTCCTTGAGAAAAAGCATATTATGTCCTTCCTATAACAGTGGAATGAAAACCAATAAACCAGACACCACAACAAGGCAACAAGAGAGCAGTGAAAAAAATTAAATTAGGCCCCACGTCTCATGCACTTTCTCAAACGAAAAAGAGGTCATCAATTTTTTCCTCCCCCCTTTGTCATGGTCTCTTACTTTGTGCCACTGCAAGACTTCAAAACTCTAGCTGTAATGAGGAGTAAGTTTACATTCTCCCTCCTAACTCAAAATTATAATTATTCCCGTGTCAACAAACATGTTCACTTATTATATACTGAAGTTGGAAAAGTTGTAGGGAATGCAAACTTTTTGAAAATCTCCAAAAAGCAGTATAAATCTCAAAATTATTAACTGGCTGAGTCTCCCTCATTGCCCATTCTGTTTGTGGTTGATTTACCACTACAGTATTTTGAGTCACCCAATAAGAAACTTGTATACCAAGTTACATCAAACTTTTCCTTACCTTTTCCAATGTAGAAACAGTCAACTCACTCCCATTCTACCCAATTTTTTTTTTTTTTTTTTTTTTTTTTTTTTTTTTTTTTTTTTTTGTAACAGTTTAACGTCCCTTTTTTTAACAACGTGGTCTTTAGAGACGGGAAAGGATGGGGGCAAGGAATGGGAAGGAATTCGGCCATGGCCTTTTGAAGGAAGCATCCCGGCATTCACCTAGAGTGATTTGGGGAAACCATGGAAAACCCAAATCTGGATGCCCGGACGGGGATTCGAACCACCGTCCTCCCGAATGCGAGGCCAGAACGCTATCCGTTACACCACCACGCTCCATTCTACCCAAAAGGGGGATCGGTTAACAATGATTCATCCCCACAGTATTATTAGTTGCCCAATGAGAAATTTGTGTACAAAGTTAATTATAAATGTAAGATGAAAGATTAGTGTCAATGCAATTGAATTCTTTCATCCATTTATTTGTTTTTATCAAACGCATTCCACTTCTTTCGCAGAAGCAGCTTCAGCAGTTTTTTTTCTGTTAAGTGCATATTCATCTCATTATATGATTGTGGCATTTTACATTGAAGTTTAGGGAAAAAATTAAAATGCCACAAACCTTAGTCAAATAGTTTGGGTGAGACAATTATTCTGGAATGCAGCAACGTGTCCAAGTTCCATTACGAAAAAGTATATAATATCAATCATGTTGCAGGTATGACATGTGCTGACCAGGATGTTCAGTGCTCTAGCTGGGCACTGGCTGGGGAGTGTAACCGCAGTTTTCAATACATGGTCACTCGATGTCCAGCATCCTGTCGTCTTTGCTGACTGTAATTTTCTAAGATGTAAAAGACCAGATCTTCATGTCTAACAATTACTGTTATCCATGCTGAAGAACTGTCATCTAACAGTACAGCTTCCTTATACACTACACCCCAAGTCACAGTACCTCACACAGTTTGCATGTTATTAACGTGTTTGGACAGCAGTTATAAGCACCTGACAACCTTAATTGTAATGCAATAAGCATAAGAAAAAATTGAGTTTGTTGCCTTATTTCAAAATTAAGAACAACCAAGGAGCATTGCAAGGTTTGCCACATCTACCGAATTAATCTTATTACTCTCAAAATTTGTGCCCAATTTTTAAAGGTATTTATTGTTATTAAACGAGATAAGGATTGACTGTTAGCATAGCATCATTAAGTGAAACACTAAAGAATAATTGCATTGTTTTTCAATAACATGTGATGCTAACCTAATGAAATCTATCCATTCTTGTTTATACATATTTGGCAACAAGTCTGCAAAGCCAATTATGGCCTCAGAAAGCAACCTGGCATCTGCTGATTGAATGGGCATATTAATAATGACTCAAGAGTATGATAAATGCAAAAAAAACTTGAAACTTGCCCCTTGAAAAAGGATGAGGATAAAAAATGTATTAATTTGGTCATAAACTAATTTTGTTGTTGCTTTTAGCATCTGTTACTGATCTAAATGTTTATCCTTCAACAAATAATTATACAAATTCCCTAGCTTTTCTGTAAATAAATACCAAAATCATTTGACTCTCACTTACAATTGGGCGTGTGTGTTCATAGCAAAAAATAATATAAATTAACACAAAATTATGCCATGAATATTGGACATATAAGGGAATGACTCAAATTAATGTCAAGCAGAGTCTCTAGAAAAGGCAAGTGGTAACAATAATGAACAAATATTGCAAAGCAATGCCTGACTGATACGAGTGTTATTGTTGAAAAAGAAACTGCAGGAACAGATACTTGAAGTGTACAAGAGTGTAGAGTGCAACAAATTATTAAAATTATGCTGGAAAGCACTCAAACAAAAAATTTCACTTGTAATATCGTTTGTGGTTCTTTTTTCCATATTTATTTATGTTCATATTTCATTACGGGTTTCTTATTTCATGTTATTTTGTAATTTGTTTGGAAAAAAATTAAAGCCATAACAACAAAAAATTAATCTTTTATTAAATGTTACTTAGATAACATATCAATCTTCTTTGTTGAAGTGTGTTTCTGTCAAGTCATGATAATCATCTGATTTTACTGTAAAGTAGTATAATTATTATGGATCAAAAGCATGTAGTCTCCACTCACAAGTAGTTCTCATAAATTATGGTTTAACCTTTTACTATAAATGAAAAACCATTATCAACGAACACTATCAAAATTTTTGAAGTTATGCAGATATAAATGTTTCCTTGTAAATTCACCTTAAGAGAAGATGATAAAAAATACAAATGATCTACTGGCCCTTAATCACAAGAGTAAAGCTAAGCAAAACATTTTAATTAGGCATGTCGAGGACCGCATATGTCTGCCTTACCTCAACCTACAATTGAGAAACCCAACATTATAATTTTTTCCCCATTTATTTTCTATTATTTATTAATATTTCTGTTTTAATAATGATTCATTATTGTCAATTTTAATGACAGCACCTATCAATGAGCACTCTTTTTCACACACTACCAATTCTCAACAGCCATTTTCTGTCATTTGGCATTTACACGTACTTCCTACCTGTTCCATTAACCTCCTAAATGAAAGGATTCTCACAAAATATTTTGAATTGTATATTTTTTTGTGTCATTGTAACCCTACTGCAGCCTATTTTTCCTCTCATATTTATTACAATTTTTTTTTAAGCAATCCTGTAGTAAGAGTAATGAGATCCTCAGCTTAAATCCTGTACACAGCAGTAAGTTCTTACATTTCTTATCCTTACAGTAATAATTCAAAATACAGTTATAGAATTGATTCCAATATTTCATATTGGTGATCCTGAAAAGTGTGGCGCAATTTTCAAGGAAACCAAACTCAAAACTGACAAATGTTCCATTGGCTGGAGAAAGGAATCCATAAGAAATAGTGAGTTTGGTTTCTTCAGAGCTTATGAAATATGCTGGACAGAGATCAGCAAGAATTACCCAACTATATACTTGTTTCTAATGTTAGCATGTAGCAGATTAGAGATGAAATATCACAGAACATGTTGAACATCTTCCTAATAAAACTTAATGATAGCTTTGTGCGGTTTCAGGTTACAGGATCACAAAACAGTTCTGATGGCTATAAGAAGGTTCCATAAACTAGTTGTCAAAATTCAAGGCAGTGATTGTTACATGGGCACATATTTCTGAATTGCCAGACAGAGGAATGTTTAAAAGTTCAAAAGCGAACTGTTAGGGACTGCAGCATGATAAGTGTACTGAGACCATCGCAGTTCATTATTCGAATAAATGAACCATGTTGGTAGTGTACAATTGCTGGAGACATAATGTTTAACAATATGTAATGATAACGGAAGAGGAGTGAACAGCTTCAGGGGTATCTGGACGGGATTCCCAACTGTGTCAATCAACATATAACGATAAGAACAATCTGCTGATTAGTTACACTGAAAGGTGTTTTTTATGATTAGAGGCTAGGGGAGGAATTGCTTGTGAAAGATATCATGTATAATCTTTGCACAACATTTGATAGTAAACTCAGTATAGTAGGACACACTGCAGACATGGTAGGGAGAGGTTTCAAAATCCTTCATTTATTGAAGAGCATCATGATGAGGGAATTTTAATTTAATTGCAATGGAGCACAGGCTCCGGTGGCAATTTCCCTACACACCCATCTTCCCCCTATCCTGCACCTACCTACATTTGCCCTCTACAAATTTTATCTTTAAACTCCTTCAAAGTTTTCGGTAAATTATTCATCATTTCTCTTGGTAACTCATTCCAATCCCTGACACCCTTACCTAAAAAAGAGAATCTTCCTACACCCTTGTGCCTGAAATCAAGTGCCAGCTTGTGGTCATGGTCATCTTTTCCCTTCCATGCACTACTTTTCATACCTATTGCAATATCTTTCCATGTCTCATCGCCAGTATATGCCCTGTACACTCCCATCACCCTCCTCATTCTCCTCCTGTCTTGCAATGAATCCCATTCCAGCTCCTTTATCATATCCGTCACTGATTGCATTCTGCGATAATTTCCAGAAACAAATCTAGAAGCCCTTTTTTGCACCCTCTCCAACTCCTGTATTTGATACGTAAAATGAGACAAGAGAGGTAAGGGAATCAGGTTACAAAACCTTGGACAGACCAATTACTTAAATATTGTACTGTAATAGGGGACTCACGTTCTGCGCAACAAATACAGAAGTTGGAGGAGGTGCAAAGAAGAGCAGCTAGATTTGTTTATGGAAATGAATGCCCAACACAATCACTTACTGATATTATAGAGGAACTATGTTGGGATTCGACTTCAATGATTCCAACAATATGAGAGTTGTAAAAATACTACCATCTCAGGGAAAGTCTGATGCAATGCATTGTTCAGCATCCTGCAACATCAAGTCCATAAACAAGGTGTGAAAATAAAGTAATAAGACAGATTATTTAAATAACTTTTCTATTCAATTAATATTTTATTTCCACATTGTCATCTTCAAAGCAATTGCCTTGGAAAGCCACAGAGTGCTGGAGATAGTATTTTCACTCTTCATAACAATGCTGGAACTCAGATACTGGAATTGCCTACAGTTGTTGTGTGATGGCTGTTTCAAAGTTTTGTACTGTCCCAAAGTTGTCAATCTTGAGAAAAGGAAAAAGTCACAAGGACCAAGTTGAGTGCATAAGGGAGCTCAGGAGCTAAACCAATGTTTTACTTAATCAAATATTCCACTTACTTTTTTCGGGGATCACACTGCTTTGATTGATGGATTAGTACCGACGTTTCGGCGCCCAACCTGGTGCCTTCATCAGGGTTTCCAGAATCGAAATATCACTTGTGATAGTTTTTACACAACTCCGTCACTGAGCTAGTTGTTTCGGTTACCGGCAGCAGATGTCAACTGTTCCAGAGAGCTTGTCGTTGGAGGTTTTATGTTGTGAATGTCCACGAGTGCACATTTCCACGTTTCGCTTAAGCCATAGCCGCTGTCTTTATTGAAATTTTTGGGATGTTTGAAAATTTCTATTGATTCCCTTATTTTCAGTTCTAGAAAACATTTGGGTTGTGCTATAACTTCTGTCTTTTCCCACTGATTTTTATGTTCTTCTTCTATCTGATGTTCTGCTACAGCTGATTTTGTTGTATGACCAAGTCTTGCATGACGACAATGTTCTTTTAGTCTTACAGTAGCCGTTCGGGATATTTCGCCAATATACACCTTTGCACAATCATAGGGTATCTTATATACTCCACTTGCTTGTAATGGTGGTCTGCGATCCTTTGCTGATCTTAAAATGCCTCTTTTTTTTTTTTTTTTTTTTGTTACTACTAAAGACTGGTTGAATACTTACTTTCATCAGCACTTTTCCAATTCTGTCAGTGACTCCTTTTATGTAAGGTAAAAAAGCCTTCTTCTTTTGTTCTGTTACCTCTCCATGTACCTCTTCATAGTTACTCTTGTTACTGCTTAAGGCACTGGCTATCATCCGACTACTATACCCATTCTTTCGCAGGACCCCATGTAGGTGTTTCCTTTCTTCTTGTATGTGCCCTTTATCTGCTACTCTTTCCACTCTACAAAATAAGGTTTTGATCAGAGCACTTTTTTGAGCTGGGTGGTGATGTGATGCAGCATTTAAGTAGAAGTCTGTATGTGTAGGTTTTCTGTACACAGTGTGTGTTAATTTACCCTCTTTTCTTTTCACGAGAACATCCAAGAAAGCCAGTTGCCCATTAGTTTATAATTCCATAGTGAACCTTATTTTTGGATGGATGCTGTTAATATGGTCTAGAAAAACTCTTAACTCTGCCTCTCCCTGTGGCCATATCACAAACGTATCGTCTATGTATCAAAACCAGATCAACGGTTTGTTTCTAGCTGTCGAAATAGCTTCACGTTCAAATTTTTCCATAAATAAATTTGCTACTACCGGAGAGCTCATAGCTAGTCCATCTAGTTGTTCATAATAATTGTTACCCCACTGGAAATAAGTTGTCTTCAAACAAAGCTGAAACAGCTGGCACCAATTGTCATCAAAATCTTGTTTTATTATCTCCACAACTTCCTCCACTGGGACGTTGGTAAAAAGTGAGACTACATTGAAGCTGACAAGAAGATCGTTGCGTGAGAGGGTGACATTCTGTATCCTGTCAATAAAATACAAAAGTAAATGCAAAAAAGACAAACAATTCACTTTATCTTGTCTTTAACTTTAGCCATGAGACATGCAGCAAGAGGATCAGATGAGCACACACTGAATATAGTTGGCTGTTTGGGTGACAGAGTATCATGGTGTATAAAGCCAATGTTGCGAGCATCATATTGCAGTCTTCTTCTGGGGCAGTACTGATGAATAAGTACACACATAGAACTTTACAGATCTCGTGGGAACTAACTTAATTTCAACAGTCAGACTCCGAAATAGTGAGAACTAACACTTCACTCTACTGTTACCTATAAGCAGCACTGCTTGACTCCCAAGCAAAAAGTGAACGCAAGGAACAATATTATCCAGAATCTAATGGGAACTACTTATGAATCTCAATAGTACATTTTATGGATCACTGCCCTCATTTTGTTATTACACAGTTGAGCACGTGTGCCCAGTGTGGTTAAGCTCTAGCCTCACCAAAATATTAGACTTGGCTTGTAATGAAACATGACATGTCATCACCAATTATTTTCTACTTACTCCTATGAAGGAACTGAACTGCTAGTAGGATGGGGAAAAACTAATAGACAGCCCCAAGACTCATTTCCTTATGACAGATCCCACTGCAAAATGTGTTACATACACTATCCTTTCGCAATCTTCACCAACCCAGTAACAAGTAAAGCTTGTCAATCATAGGACACACCACCCATGAAACCTCCCACGCAAAATACCAGTTAGCCTGCAACAACTATTCAGCCTCCAACATAGGTCTGACCAAAAACCCACTAGTAATAAGCCAGTTCTTGCTACTATGCTCGATACCAACAATTTTAATTCTTGCTTCACTGTCCGTGCTATCAGAATGCTTCAAAACAGGAACAGCTTCTCTCAGAAGGTGAGAATTGGCTTATCTCCCCTTCCCTCCCCCTTCCACATACACACAACTTCTCTTTCCAATGTAAACCACTGCTCACCAGAACTGTGGTTTAAGTTAGTGTATAATACTTTTGAATTTTTGTTCTTTTAATTTATGTTTTTTTTTTCTTCAGTTTATATTATTTATTCTGCAGAAAAATCTTCAGTACAATATTTATTGCGGTTTCCTTCCGCCAGCCCAAGACGTTTTTTATTTTTTTCAATTTCACTAAGTCTCAGTATTACACATCCGGTCTGCTAGTTATATATTTCCCCTCTAATCATGATTAAGGTATATACTGAAATATTTTTAAGTGTGTTTCTCTTTATAGTTTCATTGTAGCAAGTGACAATTACTTTCCCTATCCTTCCTCATTTTCTCACTGTCACTGTTGTAAAATTATTCATTTACATATGTATAAAAGGTTTTCATATTTTTTTAAATTTCATTTTATTACAGTTTAAGGCCTTTCAAGAGATTATAATTTCCTATAATTATCAATTGTATACTTCTTCCCCCACTATTGCCATACCCACTCTTCCTACCTTATTCATACCAGAGTTATGCAGTCTTGGCATGTTCACATCTGATGCCATTGCCATATGTCTCACATCTCAACAGAATTAATATTTATACCAAGATATTGTAAAGTGTATTCATGTTTACTCCTGTCTTACTCTGTGATGGGTTTACTTTCTGTATTCTTCCTTATTTTTAAATAATATATTAATAAGTGGTGGTCCTTACAGGATACAGGAAAGAAATTTGATAGTGGTAAATTATGTTAACTAAGGGAATAAGATGCATAGTACGGAGCAAAGAAAGGGAATGACAGCTAGCTCAGATTGAGATCTGAAGGGTGCTTGATAGCCCACTATTTAACGGCAGGCAACTACAATTGTTTAAGTCTAGAGACCTGCTAACATGGAGGATATTACATAATGGAAGCAGCCTCAAAAATTATTATAAAATCATAATAATTTATTAATACATAATTTTATCAATGAATTTTTGTATTCTTTGGCATCAATTTTTATTCAATTTCTTAATTGCAATGGAGTGTACACTCCGGTGGCAATTTTCCAACACACCCATCTTCCCCCTTTCTTACATTTTCCCTCATTTCTGGTAAATTATTCAATTCTCTTGCTAACTTATTCCAATCCATGACACACTTACCTAAAAACGAGAATCTTCTTACACCCTTGTGCCTGAAATCAAGTGCCACCAGCTTGTGGTCATGGCAATTTTTTTCCCTTCAATGAATTACTTTTCATTCTTACACCAATATCTTTCCATGCCTCATCACAAATATATCACTCGTACACTACCACGACCTTCTTCACCGTTCCAATGAATCCAATTTCAGCTCTTTTATCGTATCTGTTACTGATTGTGTTCCACGGTAATTTAAAGAAACAAATCTAGCAGCTCTTTTGTCACCCTCTCCAACTCCTGTATTTGATACTCATAATGTGGGTCCCATACTACACTACCATCAGTGGCGTAGCTAGGTCAACAAGGGCCCCGGTGCAAAAAATTTATTTTGGGCCCTCAGGCCAGATGGGCGACCTTTTTTTTTTGCTTTGTGTTGCTGGTAAGGGCCCCCTGAGCTGAGGATGGGGCCCTTAGTGAGGGGATTACCTGTGTCTGTCTCAGGGGCCCCCATAGACGACTGTAGAGCTAAAGAAAAAAAAAAAAAAAGGTCGCCAGTTTGTCATGAAGGCTCGTGGGCCTCTGAACTGCACTTGGGGGCCCCCCAGAGGTATGCTTGGGGGTCCCTGAGCGTAGGGGCCCCGGTGCACTACACCGCCTAGCCCCGTAGTAGCTACGCCCGACTACCATATTCAAGCAATGGTCTGTCCAAAGTCATCACTCTCTCCAGCAAGTACAGACCTACCTGTCCAATTTGTCTTGCCCAGTTAAGCTTGTTATCAAATGAAATGTCAAGATATTTACATTTCAAGTCTTCAACAAGCAATTCTTCCCCCACCTTTAGTCATAATCAACTTTTACTTTTTATCTGTGAATCTAATTAGCTGACTCTTCTTTGCCTTTATCCTCATCCCATGTTTACAAACCCAACTAGATATCCTGTCCAGATCACACTGCAGCTGTTTACAGTCCTCTACCATTTTGATACTTTTATGTAGCATTATGTCATCTGCAAACAATCTAATTTCTGATACTAAAACCATCAACACATTTAATTATTCATTAAAATAATGAATACCAATGATCCCAATATGAAATCCTGTGGCACTCTAATTTTTACTTCCATTTCTTTTGATACTGCATTTCCTACCCTAACATTTTGTTTTCTACCTTTTAAAAATTCTTCTACTCAGCAAATTATTCTCATCGATTCCAATAGTTTTTACCTTATTCACTACCATTTTATGGCTCACTGTCAAAAGCCTTAAAAAGATCTAGTGCTACACTATCAATTTGGCCTCCCTTGTCCATTTGATCTGAAATATCTTGCATATATTCTCCCAACTGAGATTCGTATGAACATCCTTTCCTAAAACCATGATGCCTACTTGAAAACCAGTTACGCTCCTTACATATACTTCTGATGTGGTTGTATATCAATCTCTCCATTAATTTGCCTGCCACTGATGTCAAACTGATTGGCCCATAATTTTCGACTATTTCTCACCCCTCCTTTGTGTACCAGCACTACTATCACACTCTTCCAGTCCTCTGGTATGCAGCAATTTCATCATAGATGGTCATCGAATTATTCTTAGAGACTGTAGGTTATATAGGTACACATTCACACACAGAGGCAATATCATTAGCCTATGTGTAAAAAGTTGTTACATCTAGAAATAATATTTGCTTACACTACAAATATTAGTTGCACATTTCAAAAAAATACGGATTCATTTCACAACATGATTGCTGGCAATAAAGAACTAGCATTCTTTGGACATCAAAAATTCTTTTCCTGATGTAGGTTGGTGTTGAAATCAAAAGGAACAATATTAACATTACCTTGCTGTTCAAGCATAAAGAAAACTGCATTCTCTCTTTTAATTTGGGGACAATTTAAAGATGGAATTAATGTGAACAAGAGTTGTGTCCCCTTGCGGCCGAGAAGAACCTTTTTATATAACAACAAATATAAGACTATCCAACAAGGACTGTAATAGCATAAACTGTGAAACTGAAGTTACTGCTTTTATGTGTTGTGGCATGAGAGAAAGGCAGATACAGATGCATGCATGCACAATATTTTACAATGTAACTTCAATACTATCAATAATCAATATGACGATTTGGAAGAGATTTATTTCAACATTTTTTAAGTACGGAAAACAGTTTCCTCTTTACAGATAATGTTCAGAGATTTGTCGTATAATGTGCCAATGATTCAATTATATTACAAGTCACACAGCTGGTATGAGACAGTGAAATGTGGAATAGCTTCAACATAAGCCACCCAAACCAGATTCACAAAGCTTCAGTCTAAAAATTGATTCCTAATGTCTTTCAGAGAGACTTAATAGCCCTTCCAAGTATACATGGCAGGAAGCAACGACAACAATGTTCTCACTGTATGGCCCCAACTTCCTTGAGCAGATCTCCTTGCTGGCAAAGTAGTTTCGATACCATTCAATATGCTGACGTTTCTCTTCAGCAGTGACAAAACTATTCTTTGAGAGCCCAACACAAACGAGCTCCATGAAGTGTCGTACAGGACCTCGCTGTGGACACCAGGGTTCCAAGTAACGTTCAAGGAAGACATGATCTTCAAATGGTACTGTAGCCTCTTGCTCAAGACCTGCAACAGTTTATTGGAATTTCTAGATATCCACTTCATTTAAAACACAATGGTAAAACAATCTGTGTTTCCATTAGGCTTACACCATAATAACAAACACATAAATTTCAACCATAAATGTAAGTTGTTAAGTAACAAATAAAATTGAGGGTAAAGAAAGGAAAGTTTGTTTCACAGATGACAGCAAAACATTGCAAATTCATAAAAACATGACAATACAAACAACAGAATTTTTGGATGCACCAACTTTCTTACGGTCACCTATTATGGATCATGTTCTTCTATCAACAAAGGTTTTACACCTGAAATTACTTTGTCATCACTATCAATGCAATTTTTATTTTAATCTGTGCCACCCACTGACATCTATAGTAAAAGAGGGTTCCCTTCATTAGCCTTGATTTTAATTCACATGCAGAAGCATTATGCTGGCCTGAAAGATAATTTTAAAATGTACTGGGTGACTTATGCCACATGGAATGTATATGTCTACAATGCTGATGTTTCTTATACAATTTACGTGTTTCTGTAAGGTAATAAAACTGTTGTTTCGATACTAGTCCACGGAATATTTATGTAGGAAAAATGTTTTTTACTAACTAACCACAATTAAGAATAAACAAACTCTTCTCGGGCTTCCGAGAAAAACTTCGATCTTACATCACAACTAAGAATATCACAAATAATTTCAGACATCATATATGTTGTGTTACTATGTGCCAATAATTGACAATTACAACAATACTGAAAGAACAGGGGGCATTTCTTCATGAACTCTAGACTGAACCATGGTGATTTAAGTTTTAAACTACATAAAATCTAAATTATAAACTGAAACAATGTAAATGATATTAAGAATGTTAAAAATATCTAAATTACAAATGGAAACATTATAAATAATGATAAGAATACGGCTGTCCAAAAGGTTCATATATTCTGAAAATCAATCTAAAAATAAGAATGAAAAATGACACACAAATTCCAAGTTTTGCCACAAAAAATCAAATGGGGAATTCACATTCAACAAAGCTATAAATACGTTCTGCAATCAGGTTTTAAAAATATGCAAGCTCTTCTATCCAAAGAAAGTCAGGAAGCTGACAATTATTGCCCAGGCAGCAGTACTATTTCCAGTCATACAACCCAGCAAGAATAGCAGCTTAGTGTGCTCTTGACACAAGAACCCTCTGAAATGAATGTGTGAACCAATATCGAAGTGCTACTGGATTGGATTTTGTTATACTTTACCCTGGGAAAACTTTCGAAATTCAGATGCTAAATTTAGAAAAAGATATGTATAATGTGAATGCACCTTGTTCATTATTTATGGGAAATTTCCAGAGTTTGCCCTGCTCCGTCCATAGGATCATCTCCTGAAAGATATTTGCTGGGGGATGTGTGACAGCAACACGCAGCTCTCGGCGATGCAACTTTTCCCACATCTCTAGCCGCGGCTCTGCTGGTGCCTCACCGGCTGCAACAACTTCTTTTGAGAAGATTCCCAGTGGCTCTGAGCCAAATAGGTCAACACGCCCTGATGACCTGTGCAAAGTGAAACCACACATTATATGTCGGAAACTTTTTAGTACAGGGAAAATGAAATGATATTGATTATATATTTCTTTAGTTGTACAGTACCCAAACAACATATCAGGTTCTACAATGTTACAAATCTGTAACAGCCAAAACTACTGAAGAGATTGCAATAGTGATATTTCTGCATTATTCCATTAATGTAAACTATTTCTTTTATACAGAAGCGAGAGAAAATTCCTTCATCCATATTAACACGGCAAATCACACAAAAAAATGGCACAAATACACCAAAACCAGTAAAAAAACTTATCAGATTCATCATGGCAGAGTATTCAGGTACAGAGCCAAGTTTGTTCTCACTCTCTTATTTTTGATGTGCTAGTAGAATGACATCTTTTAGCTGAGATCACAGTTCAGCAGCATTCATAGTAAGTTATCATTAGTTGCCATAAACACAGCTGTAAGCCATAACTTTCTTTTGAGCTATTGCTGTTATACTTTATACGTTATTCATTCAAAAAAGGATGAAGAAGTAAACTGGCCATTTACCAAACTTCATGGCAGGAGGGCTGTAACAACAAAAAAGCAACACAAACATGAAGATTAAGAGTGATTATTTGATTATGAAAAAGGAATATAAATGAGTTTCATTCACATGCCGGATTCTGTGACAGTTGCACACATAAGCATTCCCATATTCTCCCTTACACTCTCATAAAATTAGTGCAAGCAGAAAATTGTATGTTGGGTTCAATTATTGTTGTTAATGCAGCCCTTTTGTCTTCAATGTCAGTCAGTGACAGGTCTACTTTCTAGAACATTCTGTATTGAATGCCTTTCCATTATAATCAATTGCCATTCAGGCAACTTTGGCAAAATGATATCTGAAAACATCTGACTGTCAAAAACCTTTAACTGCAAGCTTTTATGCAACTTGTAGAGTTGTTTCAAAACCAAAAATCTTGTACAAGAGAACCTAGCAACTAAGTGTAATACTACAAAATGCATATTTCACGATCTACTAATGGATACCACCAAGCACAAATACTAAATTATTAAATTTGTTGATTAATAGTCATATTTTCAGAAACACTAAATCCTATTAAACATGGCCTTAAAGATACAATGAAACCATCAACCAAAAAGTGACATAAGTTCAGTGAAGAAAGATGACAAGAGAAGAATCTCCGATTATCTAACACTGAAGAAGGGATTATATTTTCACAGACACTAGATTAATACATGATGAGATAGGCATACTAACGGCCTACGAATGCTTGTTACATCTGCAGCCATGCGAGGAGGCAATTGCTGCCGTTGTCGTCGCCCTAACAGTTGGCGCACTTGATGTGCCCGGCTTGAATCATCAGACTGCTC